>MINK01176738.1:0-13944 GCA_001735545.1 Phormia regina | reverse complement strand
ATGCTAAACGAAGACATTAACAATGCAGGACATATGAGAACGGAAGAGATTCAATATACCCCATTAACGGCAACACCAAACACAGTGGCAAAACTGAACTTAAATATCATATTGTAGAATACTATGTAAGGATCATCCATGTCATTGTCATCGTCATCCTCATCATCAGTATTACACAATAACAGAAACAACAAATTAAAGTGAAGTTAAAAGCGTTGACAGACATAAAATGTGACACCTTAACTGAATACCATATGCTAGTGTGTGCGAACGATTACGTGTGTGGTCTTACGCCTAAAAATATGCAAGCAAAGAAGCGATCCAACATAACTGTAAAATGAACATTTATTTATGAAAAGTTGCATAAATTGAAAGCCGCTTTACTACATATGTTGTAGAGTGTAGGGAAGGTTTTGTAGGAGTTTAACAATAAATATATGGCATTATGAAATGTAGTAGCTTGGAGTATGTGGAATGCTTTTTCATATTGTATTTAAGTGTATGAGTACATTTGTTTTTGACGATTGATTTTTAACATTTGAATAAATTTGTAAAAATTTATATGCAACTTATAACAAATCTCCACAATCTTTTACATGATTTAACTATCAACAGATAACATCTACTACAAAATAAGGAATATGTTATTCCAAAAAAATAAAATATAGAAATTTATTAGTATGAACAGGTATGTTTTGAATTGATGAATATTTCATGCCAATGATTTGTAGCATAAATTTGTAAGACTATATTAAACCATATTTATTTAAATTCAAAATTTATTTACATAGTTTCTACAGGGAGTAGATACATTAATAGGGACTAAAGTTAGCTTTAAAAATTGGTAAAATCCCTTTCAGTTTTTTTATTAGAATTAAAAAAAAAACCTATAAACCTTATTTTTATTTGTAGTCCATAATATATTTACCACAATCTTTTATACGTCTATTGGTATTATAAGCTGCGTTGTTTTCTTGCCACATACAACTCCGTTATGTCTGCCTAGTTATAGCAGACACTTATACAGACGTACACATTTTAAATACATGTTTTGTTTTGGTTGCAACTTTTTTTTTTTTTTTGCTGTCTGCCTAGAATTGGGGGGTTGTAGGGGTTAAAACAATTTTTGGTAAATTTAACGTTGTCTGACTTTTAACAATTGCAAAAAGCATCAACAAATTACAAACAATAAATGCAGCAACATCATTATCATCATCAACATCAGCATCAAAATTGTACAAAGAGTTTTTAATTCAAATTGAAAATTTTGTAAACAAAAGTGTTTTTGAAGTCTAGTACTTCAAATCTCTTGTATACAGTTGCATACAAATATTAACATACGCAAATCCTTTATATGGGTAATTAAAGGGTGTGCACGAAGAAATATTATGTTAGCAAGTGCTCATGTGGTTATGGAATTTAAGTTTCATAAATATTTACATCTTTGTTAGTCCAATACACAAATTCTATTGTTAAAAAATATATTTTGTGTATAGTTCTCTTCAAAAAAGCACTCATTAGACATTTGTACTGAATTAGCAAAATCAAGTTAATACAGGAGTGCGATTTTAGCCGTAGTTTAAGTGCTACTATTTGCCCATTATAAGTGGACGTTGCATACCGTTTTAGGACCTTTTCTTTTTTCATATTATAATTTATTTTTCAATGTTGTAGATAAAATGAAAAATTGAAAAGTAGGTCTTCTTTTCAATAGACAACGTGATTGTTTCAAAAACAGCGTACAAAAGTTAAGACTTGCACGCATTCAAATACCTATTCCACAGGAAACACATACTAGAAAACTTAAAACTATTAAGCTATGAGAACAAAATCATATCGATTCCATTTGACTGCTCAATAAATATACATTAGTGTAGTCCAATATTGTATGAAGATATACAAAATTCTAAAAATATAAAAGGGCTTATTTTTCTTAAAACAATATATGAACTGAATACAGATTTTATGTACAAAATTTACATAACTTCTGAACTAAATGAGTGTCCGTCAAAGACTAAATTACATAATGCTTTATTTCTTGTAAGTCTTATTTTGACCTTTGAACTTTCAATTTCAAGTAACTCATTATATATGATTTCTTAGAATATTTCCTTGTTTTTAAAACTACACTAAAATTAACTTTTTATTTTCTATAGCTTAGGAGTTATTAATAATTGAGATTTAGTTTTGTCCATAACTCCTAAACTTAATATGGCTCCAACTTGAAATTTGATATCCATATGGAGAAAATATACATACATACATACATACATACATACATACATACATACATACATACATACGAAATTTGTTATCTCCAACTTTGACCTTTGAACTTGTGATATAAAACTCATAGTATAATTACAAAGTACTCGCACATCTACAAAAACAACGAGAGAAGAAGGTATAGTCAAGACCGACCATATGATACCCTACACCATTGCCTATGTGTACCAAATTCGGGAAGGGGCCAACAATGGACCTACACTTGTATTAAGTGGAAAATAAAGCATAATATTGCAGAATATTAGATCGATACTAAGATTTACATGTATTTATGTACTTTTTGGTGATTCCCCAAATTGGGTCTTATATGGGAGCTATGGTCAGTTATGGACTGATCTTCAAGAAATTTTGCAGGGTCATTTATACTTATATAAGTTTTATATGTGTCGAATATGAAATTAATATTAACATTTTTATGGGATTTATGCACGTTATAATGATTTTCGAAAGAGTGGTTCATATGGGACCCATGGTAAATTATGGGCCGACCTTGATGAAATTTGGCACATAGATTTATGCTTACAGAAAACTCGTTTGTGTGAAATTTCATAAAAATATTTCAAATTTTAAGGTATGTTTGAGTGTTAAAACTTCATTCCGGGAGAACATTTGTATGGGGGCTAGGTGAAATAATGGGCCGATCATGACCAAAATCAATAAGCTTCGTCCTTGTGCTAAAAAATCATTTGTACCAAGTTTCATCAAATTATGTCTAAAATCTCGACTCAAAAAGTGATTCTGAGTCGAACGGTATACTTTAAGGTGGGTGTATGAAAGTTCTTAATATTTTTTAGTTTTTCAAACCGTCATATTTCCATATCGGGAAGAAACATGGTTCTGAAATTTCGTGCTTCGGAGACCCTTGCAATGGTCAATGCATGTATCGAATTTCATTGAAATCGGAGATGTTAAATCCGATTGCTGTCCGTTTTGATATGGAATCACTCCGCAGTTAAAAAGAAAACAAAACTGGATTTCTAAATCGGAAAATAGATTAGATGGGTTTGTTGGTGCATCAATTGATGATCGACGTTAATATACAAGCTATATTTTTTGAAATGCAATAAAGCAGAGAACAGTTGCGTTATCTACCACAGAAGCGGAATACATATCAATATTCGAATCATCGAAAGAAGCAATTAACTTAAACGTTTTCTTAATAATATTAAATCTAGGCAGGTACCTTGGAATATCTATTAAGATGACAAGGTGCCGGTGTGTTTCACAATCGAACAAAGCATGTTGACATTCTACATTATTTCGTTAGAAAAATTATGAAGAAATATTTATCCACAGAAGAAATGCCTGCCAACTTACTAACAAAGGATCTCAATTAACCTAAACATGTACGATTTTATCAAATGATGAGTCCCAATCCTCTTTAATCCTGAAAAAACACATCGTTTTGTTATTACCAAAACGGATTTTTTGGAAATAATTCTGTAGCTTTAGAACTGCTAGATGTATTTGAATAAAATTGATTTGGAGAAGGATAGGTTCTTAGCGGGTCTCCTTATGTTCAATAGACCAGATAAGTACTTGTGCTCCTACAAAACAATTGGAAAGCACCTCATAAATAATTGTGTTTTCAAATGAGGATCACCATAATATACAAGTACAAATTGAATAAAAAATACACAAGTACATTGTATTTTCTGCCGTAAAATAGTATTGTATTTGGAAAATTTCTAAAGCCGTGATATCCATTCCTCTTTTATTTTCTTGAAATGAATTTGCAAAACGGTCATATAATAAACTGGATATGCTAGAGGTTTTGTGGTTCTCTATGAAATATTTTCATACGAAAATACTTCGTGTACATCCTTTCAACTAGTAATGGTATTAGAATTATGTAGCAACAATTACATGTGTCTGTTTGTTGAAGGATTGGACGGATGGACACAAAAGAATCATAACCTGTTGTTTGTTTATTTGTTTGTTGTATAATTTGATGAGTTGTTTAAAATTTTAACTTTGAAGCTGCTCCTTCTTTTAAATTAATTTTCTAAACCAGTTAACAGATGATGTTCTTTTTTTTGGGAAAATTTTAACAGAATTGTATAATGAACTCATAATTGATGTAATTTGTTATTTTGCAAGTCTATGAATGAAAGGTTAGTTAAGTACAAAATGTTAAAAATAAAGGGAATAATGGAGAGACTATACCACTGCTTTCCTATATTTTAAAAAGTTTCGTAATTAAAATGGAATCTGTAAAGAACAATAATTTAACCATTCCAAACTCTATATTTTATCATCACTTAACTATTCATGGAAAATTAAAATCATCATCTTAGAATTTTGAAAGTAAAGCAGAGAGTAGAAAAAAAAAACACACACTGTTTATTTATTATCCTGCTCCTGCTAGCAAAACTTACAAATGATTTATGATAACAACACTAATGGAAATGCTGACACAAATTTTCTACACTTAAACTTGATGACTATGATGATGACAATTCTAACAGCATACTTTGTACTGCCAACATTACAGTCAGTAGTAACTCCAACTAAAACTCAGTTACTACAAAAACATACACATACATAAACTGTATTCTTGCACTCTGAGTCATATACAACATTTAATAAACGCTGTGTTTTTGGAACACTATTAAATTGGATACAAAACTGTTAAATAAACTACAACTCATGATGGACTCATTGTATTCTCAGGAGATACAACGTGTTATTAATGGATATGTATAGTGTAGGACAAAAAAAAAAAAAAAAAAACTGTGTGTTGAGGAAAAGAAAACAAAAAAAAAAAACTGTTTTGGCCACACATGTGTCAACATTTATTCACATCACTTTGCTGAAACATGCTGTAATTGCAGTTGAAGATTGTTGTCCAACGCAATGTCGACATTTACAACCATCAACTGACATCAACACTGAAATATACATACATATACATTGCTAAAATATAGACAAATACATACATAGTGTTGTACATAAACAATACAACAGCATTAATGCTGCCACATAAAGTGATGTGCTGAGGAACGAAGCATGGACTCAACAAACTAAACTAAACTGTTTGCCATCATTGTAAGGTTCCCATAAATTTTAAACCTCCCGAAAAAGAAGAAAAAAAAAAAAACATACACATATATCAAGAATAATTGAAATACGCAAAGATGGTGAGGTAAGGAGTACATAATAAAATATCAAGGAGCAATTTAAATAGTGCTGCCTATACAACGTTTGTACGATTAATCGGGTAACTATGTAGTATTATTTAATAGGCGTCTTGATTTCTTTTGGAAATATTTTGTACCTTTTGAACCCTTGGATATATCTATTTCATAAGGTCCCAGGTGTACTATAGCCTCTAAAGCTGGACCTAAGGTAAATTTTTATTTACCTTGGCAATCGATTAAAAATATTTATGTCATAGCTCAATATTTTGTAAGTGTTGAATAAATATATTGCCAAAATATATTTTTTTTAATTTCAACTTTGATATTTTAGAAAAAAAATTATAATAATAATAATAATAATAATAGTAAATAAATGATAACAAATTTTCTTCTTTAATTGATAAAGTTTGTATCTGTAACTTATGATCGGCTGCTTGAATTTGCATGAAGTTTGGAAGGGGGACCCAACAAACCTCTCAGTGGCGGAGCTAAGGAGGTACCTCTGCCATAAAAAAAATCTTAATCGCTTGCCAAATATTTTTTTCTCGTCCTATTTCAAATATATTTATATATTGTTGTAGGACCTAATGAGATCCATCAAAAACATGTTTGTCCTATTTATCTCTTATAGTTTTCGAGTTATATGCATTGGAAGTTTTAAACACCATAATTTTGCAAGTTCTTGGTCCAGTTTTTTTCATATATATCCTAGTGTTTCCGACCAATTTCATTTGTTTTTTCTTTAAACAATTAAAGGACAAAATTATCTATTGAATAAAAAAAGTCGATATCTTTACCGAGTCCAAAAATAAACGATTTTGAAAATTTCAAAAAATTACGACTTTTTGTGCTTTTTTGGCTGAAAAAAATTCTATAATCTTTTATTTTTCTAAAATGAAATTTTCTTTAGCAATTTTTCACTTTTCTGAACTATACCTTCACGGAGATGACTTTAAGATAAAAAAACAAGCTCAATATCCCATGTACTACGCATCCTCGCAAATTTGACCCATTTAATATAAAAGTTTTGACTTTAGACTATATTTTCTCAGATCCTAAAGCACGTATCGGCAAGCGGAAAGTATTTTAGAAATCTTCAACATGTTGTTAAAAGTTTTAAATCAAAATCTACGAGACTTCGGAAAACTGTGAACTCTATAGCCGAAAATGTGAGGAAAGTCCTTTTGTGGGATTTTCGCAATTTTTTCGTAATTGTGGGATTACTGTTACAAAAATCTTAAATTTTTTTTACTTTCTCGTTTTATATGACAAAGTCTACATTCGCCAAAAATTTTGTTAAAATATCTTTACTAATAACGATATTATTACAGATAAAATATTTATAGTTTCCCAAAAAACTATTTTTTTACAAACTTTTTATTTTAATTTAAAAAATCGGAAAAAAAACTATATATTAGATTTTCCTCATCTAAATAATATTGCTTAGCTGACATAATTCTACGTTATATAAAAAATTTAAATCAACATCTTATACTGAATCGAAATTATGCAACTTTAAATTTTAATAAGTCGCGGATACACAGTGGAGCAAAGATTTCTTTTGAAACCAATAAGAATATTTACACTCTTTGAAAAAATTACCTCAAGCATTTAAATTTGTTTTAAGTTTAATTTTCAGATTTATAAAACTATTTGTCGGATAAATATATTCATATGATTCTTAAAATATTATTATTTAAAATTTTGTAAGGAATCTAGTGGTCTAGTGGCTTCAAACTTTAAAAACATACAAAAAATTAAAATAAAATTTGCTGTGACTCACCCAAATGTATATTTTGAACGAAAAGCGAAAGATGTAGCAATAAGTCTTGTAGTGTTTCTTTATAGACTTCAACTAGTACGATCCTCCAATAAAAACTCTTTGAATTCGATTTATATGTAACGTATCAAGAGAGTATTTAAAAATGTTCGTAGGAGGGTGTCCATATTTGGGACCCTGTGGATCTCTTCCCGGTAGGTCAACATGGTCCAAGCACAAAATTTAAACTTACCTATACCTATGCGAAATTGCATTAAAGTCTTAATACCCGATTCGAAATTTTGTGATTATTTCCATTTCATTTCTTGAATTGCATACTGTGGGACGTGTATTTCCCTAATTGTTGGAACTGAAAGAAATTCTATTCAATAAAATATTGACACTGATAAAAACCAATTATAATACAGATTGTCAACTTGTAAACCTTTTGATTTATGAACTTGTAAACCTTTTTTAGTAACCTTTCATTTCAGATTTGTTGATTGTTTCAGCCACTTTTTTGAAACAGTTTGCCCATCTCCTTTTAAAATCTTAAATATTTTGGGATACATCGTTTGATCCTTTTAATTCCTTTTTCACAAATCCAATATCTTTTCACTTATAGAGATATTGAGATAGAGAATTGACCTCTCTTGGTACCAAAAATTTATTTGGTACCACTCCAGAGCACTCTTAGGCAGTAATACATCGTATCAAAAATATGTAAACCCATTGTGCTCAATTATGAAAGGAGCAATTTTTTTTTCAGCCATTTTTTTTATTGTATTTTTCGTTACTTATAGAGCGTACTGTAACAAATAACTTGCTTCTTATGTAGCAACTGCATAAATCTTGCCAAACCAGGAAATCTTTGGGAAATTTCGTTTGTTTTTTGGTTCTTAACTTATCTTAACACATCATTGAGAATCATTAACATCAAAATTTCAACCAGAAAGCTTCAAAAAATCTGTCAGTACACACATTTCGTCGTACAGCATGAGAATTTTTGTATGAAATTTCATATTAATTTCCGTGGCCTATTATTTGGCAGCATTTCAGTCTTAAACATTTGGACTTTATATGCTTTAGCATTAACTTTTCGTACCAAATAGTTTGAGTACTGAGCTAACAAGGGTGCATTTCTACCACATGTATTAGGAATTCTTTTCAATATTTTTTCAAATATCTTGGTCTCCCCAATATCATGTGGACATTTTTTCTTCCAGAATCAAGTTTCATATCAATGGTCGAATTCTCCTGATACTATTTAATAACATTGGGAAGAGTTTGACTGCTGACATTTAGTTCTTTGGGCAATTGTTTGTGAGACCAATTAGGTTTTTTTTTGAAAATTTTCAATAACTTATAACACGTATATGGTTTTCATCACTAGTTTTGATTAAACTCAAAACAAATCATTAAAAATAATAACTTACACATTTTCTAAGATAACTAGATAAAATATTGGTTCGAAAGAATGTAATGAGGTAAAAAATGTGTTAAGATTTTCGATCGCACTTCTTTGTAGGATTTCTTGACTTTCGATATGCTAAACACGAATTTGCTTTTAGATTTTTTCCATCAGGTCTGAAACGTATATGATCGTGTATTATATATCGCCTACCTCAACATGTTTTACCTTAACGGTGCGTACGATTGACACTTAAAGGTCCTGGCAAACATATCTTATTTTTTATGTGATTATTGGTTTAAAATTAAATTTCAAAAAACAAAAACAGTCATAAAAAATTAAAATATTTACAATAATTTCTTTGGATAAATGAAAACATCAAAAATGTTTCAGTGTATCATTTCATAGGTAAATAATGGATCATCAAATTTAATGTGCAAATCTTGATTATCTATTCTTTAGAGAGTAAGATTTATTTTGCTGACGAGTGTAATAGATCATAGATTTTTATTTCCAGATTTAAGGTCATTAATATTGTTTATTTTCCTTTAAGCTATTGTATTTGAAAAATAATTTTCTGAGATCATCAGTATCAGAAGTTCATATCAGGATTAGATCCTCAATAATATTTCCTGCAAAAAGAGTCCATTTTCTCCCAACACTAATACACACATTAAAATATTTTTTTACTCACACACTTAAGCACAATTTACACCTATAAATCTAACATTTAAATTCATCCAGGATACATTTCACTTTTGCTGTTTTCTCCAGCAAACAAAACAGTAATTCCCCTCTACTTCTTCCATTTAAGAGAATGGTTGGATAAAAACAAAACTTTTTTTTTTTTGAAAGTTTTGAAAAAGAAACTGTTAAAATGACCAACACAGCATAATATTTTTGTTGATGCAACAACCAGTTGACAGTTGAGAGTTTTATAGTGTGATCCACAAAAACAGTTTACACATTTTCATTTTTCTTCTTGTTTATTTTTTTTTACTTGCGTCATTGTTGTTGCTTTAGCATTTCAAGTGTTTTGAATTGGGGAGGGGGGTTCTACATTGCAACATGAAAATGAACCTAATAAAACAAGGCATCATCTAATGTTGCAACATACTTTAACGAGTATATACATACGTTATTATGTGATATGTTGTTGTCTAGTTGTTATGTTTGTTTGTTGACAATTTTCCATACCCAAATATTCATGGCAAAATAGTGTGAAATGTTTGTGTGTGTGTGCTGTAAGCAATATTTGTCCTGGTCGAAAAATGGTTGATGTGTTTTTAAAATAGAAAATTTTTTTTTCATAAAATTTTTAAAGCAGGGACGGATTTTCAATTAGACAAATTTAGGTTATAATTAAAATAAATATTTTATTTATTATTTTTTTTTTAAATCAGAAAATTGTATGATAATATCAAGGTTGTTCAATTTGTATTATCCAAAATTTAATCATTGATAAATGTTGAAAAAGGTTAGAGATCATATCTCTGAAATTTATATAGATCCTGACAGATGTTACCATCGATATTTAAATAAGCTCATTCCTACTCATTTTTGTTTTTTGATCGTATTTCTCCATATTAATTTGGTAAGAATTTCCTGGTAAATTTTTAAAATAATCGAAGAAATACTCAGTGAATTATTTTTTTATTTTAGAGCCCTTTATTCTTTAGCGCCTTATTACAAACATTTTTAAACCCTAACACTCTTATTCAACTAAACGTACGCATCTGCATACACTTGTTTTAGCCATCAACTTACATTCTGTGTGACAGACCACAAAATGCATCATCACCAACATGAGCGATGAGTGTTTACGTTGATGTGTATATTTTGGGAATTTTTTTTTTTTCTAAAATGTTTAAACTAGAATACATGTGTTTTTATAGAGAATTGAGCATAAACATTTAAAGTCATAAATTAAAATTTTTTTACATAAATTTTTCTTGTGCCGTTAGCTTTGGGACCACATACCAAGAAAATAAGTTGTAATATAATTAAATTTAACAAAATTAATTGGCCCAGTTTGTTATGTTTTTAATATAATTTTAAAAATATTATATTTTGGTTTAAAAGTATTAAATAAATTGGAATTTAAAGGTAGTCTATTAAAAGCTGCACATTACAATATTATTTAATACTTGTCTCAATTTCTCATTTCCATTAATTAAGTCCAATATAATTAGAGCGGTTTATGCCAATTTTATGTTTCGGAATTTACATTAATCCTCAAACTACTTATTTGTACAAAACTTAGTTATCTTCACTGTGAGGTCCACAAATTTTGTGAAATTTCGGCCAAAATATATATTAGGAAAAAAATTTTATATGTAAAATAGTATAAGAAAATAAAAAGAACGTTTTATTAGCAGTGAGATGGATTACATCTGGGGGTGAATTACATTTCATCCGCAGGTCGATGAAATAAATCCTACAAGCAAAATAATACGAAAATGATTCGAATTCGTATTGCTTAGAAGAAAAAAATTATCGCCGCAATGTTCATATTCGTATTGCGGAAGTTTCCCCCATCGGAAGAGTTTGTGCGTCACCGGCGATACATCCAAGCAATAAGAAATCAATACGCCCGGAAGAAAATTAGGCAATGTTGCTAGATAATCATCTATGCGAAAAAAAGGCGATAACGCCAGATAATCTTCCGGAATATGTAATAACAATATTATTGCAAAAGAAATTTATGAATAATAAATTGCTAAAGAAATCAATTAATAATATGATAAAAGATGATTTAACATCCTGCATAAATATCATCGCATTATAAAGCATGTAAAATTTTCACGCTCACATAAGATATACATTTTTTTGAAAAAATTTTACTGAAAAATAAAAGTATGTATCGCGTTAATTTCTTCTAGATGATTTTAATGAGATATCATCAATATATTGCGGAGGGGATTTATTTTATAAATGACAAAAAATAAAAATTTTATCTATTTTTTGTATTTGTTTCCTAGTTTTCTCTAAGTTGATAAAAATATAATATTATGAAAATATTGCTTTGATGATTACTCTGATATGTATATATCTACTATTTACACGAAAATTTTACCAGATGATAAGATCGTACACCGAAAGAGTGATATTCTTGTATAATATCATAATCAAATAAATGATTATATTATCTTTTATTTTAATGTCTAAAATGACAAATATATAATTTATAATCTATTTATTTCCTAGTTTTCTCTAAGTTGATAAAAATATAATATTATGAAAATATTGCTTTGATGATTTTCTTCTAATTAATAAAAAGGAAGATATAGATATATCTTATAAGGGAGATATCTTATAGGGAGATATCTTATAGGGAGATATCTTCCAAATGTTTGTAGGGAAAGGGTAGAACGAAATGTTTCGGTGGTCGATGAGTTACATAGGAGAACAAAATTTAATGGCTTAAAGGTGAACAACACAGCAGGCAGAAGTAGTAGTAGGAAGCAGCAGGGCAGAAGTAGCGACATTAATACTTATATTCTCACAGCTGAGCAGACAGAAAGCCAAAAGGACACAATTAAACCAATAAGAAGCCACATAAGCATACATTTTGAGTATAACTCAACGAAATTGTTACATCAGCGAACATCAAGAAAGCATTACGAGAGAAAAGTTTGATGTAACAACCGATATAGGAATCCCGGGATTTTCTAGAATTAGGAAAATGTGTATTCATATGATTGGCATCCCTAGTTCAAATTATGTACTAATAATAGTTTTGAGAAATATGTATAAGCCAAGGGATGATAAATGCTGTACAATTGTACTTTTTTTTAGTAAAATTATATTATGAAAAGTACAGCAGTACTCTAATGATTAATTAGGTACAATTATAAATTTGTTCCTCTTAATATAATTTTTAATTGACTGAAAATAAAAGTTCGTTAAAAATTTGTGAATTCCTTTAGAAATTATACTAAATTAAGAGCTAAAATTTGTTTTAAGTACGATTAAATTTTCAGGTAACAATTTTTAATCATTTTGTCATTATTTGATCTGAATACCGGATATACGTTTAATTAGCACACCTCCACAAATTGTTCGACAAATATTCCATTACTTAAGCTTAAAATTTTAATTTTTATTTTTAATCGAAGCTCATACAAATCACATCATTTTTTTAACAATAAATGTCCCCCTTTTTTCTATACCGTTACGTTTTCATTTAACATTTTATCAATTTATTGCGTTATTGTCAAACATACAAAGATTTAACAATTTTTCTTGTCTAACTTGAATGTTACTTATTAGTTACAAATACATATAATAATGCTGATCAAGAAATATTTGTAATTTATTGGACAGAAAAAGTTCTTAATACTTTAGTACAATTACGGCACAAAAGTACATTTTTATATTCAACTTAGTACAATTCGGTACATATCATTTATCATCCCTGTATAAGTCGAAGTAAATATGTAAGCAATCTCTCTCTTTCCTTTGGTGCTTGAAAGTGAACAAAGCAGTACTGATGAGTAGCTGGTTAAATACCATTAAAACACTAGCAGACCGGTACGAGGGAAAATTATATCAATAAGGATTTCAATCAAATTAAGGAACACTGATTTACAATCAGAAAGCTTAAAGGCTTCAACACAATTTACAATCTAGTTATAGCGGTAAGAGGTAAATACTGCTCAATACCAAGTGGTGGAACATTTTGTTGGAAGATTTTACTCGGAAAATACAGATCTAGGAATAGGAGTAACAGAAAGTGACAGGGGCCGGTTCTAGTTCTAACACTTTGTATGAGCTGGACCTGTCAATTTAACATGTCGTTGGTCTAGGACAACGGTTCTCAAATGGGGGCCCGCGACCCAAAAGGGGTCTGTAAGGACATTCGTGGGGGGTCGCGAAGTGTAATCTAATGCTAATGTAAATATTACGAGTATGTCTAAATTAAAAATTCTCTTAAAGCATAAGAGTTATTTTAATATATAAGAGCTTTTTTTAAGAAAAAACTGACAAAGAAACCCGTGCTTCAATTTAAAACGAGAGAAGAAGGTATAGTCGGTCAATACCGACCATATGATACCCTACACCATTGCCTATGTGTACCAAAATTCGGGAAGGAACCATTTACGGACTTATACTTGTATTAGGTGGAAAATAAAAACATACTATTGCAGAATATTATGTCGATACTACATGTATTTATGCACTTTTTGGTGATTCCCCAAATTGGGTCTTATATGGGAGCTATGGATTTTATGGCCCGATCTTCATGAAATTTTGCACTATCACTTATACTTATATAAATGTTAAATGTGTCGAGCATTAAATTAATATTAACATTTTTATGGGATTTATGCACGTTTAAGTGATTT
>MINK01176735.1:0-10487 GCA_001735545.1 Phormia regina | reverse complement strand
AAGAACAGAAACTTAATTAAAAAAAAAAAATAATTTTATTCACAGAAGAGCTTACAATTTAGTTCGAAATCTGAACTTTTCCTTACCTTGTATAGAGATATTTGACAAAAAAGACGAAAATAACTTAATAAAAACCTCTTGGCAGTTATACCCTAATGGTTTTAAACTTTTTTATATTAAAGTTATTAATTTATATTTTTGATCGTTACGGTAAGACCTATTTTGTTGGTACTTTAATTGTGATAACTTGTAGCGTGTGGTTCTATGATTAAAAGTTATCAATTTTGATGCATGAAAAAGTTTCAAAAGTCTTGTGTAATAAGTGAGTGTAAATCAGTCAAAAATTTCAAGTTTTAATACTTGAATTTAATCAAGAAAATTGGGGGAAAATTTTAAATGCCTGAAATGTTGATTAAGTTCTACAAAACTAATTAATACGAGCTTTAGAAAGTGGATCGATTCAAATCAACACCAAAATTTTTTTTCTATTGCTAATTTTGTTATCTAGGCGTTGAAGAGAACCATAAAGTCATTCAAGAATATAAATTATAACAATGACATTTTTTTTATTTTTTTTTTTTATATTAATTCCGCAACACATCTCCTAGAGAGGCATTCTGTTACCGGCAATTTCCTTTCAAAGTTAGATTTATAAATGTTCATTATGACAACTTTGGGCTTCATATTGTTTGGAATAATATGTTTTGGAATATTTTTTTCTAACCATATAGCTCAGACATTATTTCTGATAAACAATGATGCCAGTTTAGTATTTTTAAGTATAGTATACGAAATATTTTAAAAAAATTTGTATGGCTGTCGTACGGATTTTTACAACAAAATATCAAAAATTTGGTACTCGTTTCGTATCTCAAAGTTGGATCTGTCAGTTTAACATGGCGTTAGCATAGGAGGGAAAAATTCACCCTTTTTAACCAGTTTTGGGAAAGGTCACAGAACTAACCCGAAAGGGCATATTCAGTATTAATACAATTTCGTAAAAACAAATAGGAAATTGTTTTAGTTTTGTTTATTTTTTATATTTTAAATATTTAAAATTTATATCTCGAACCCAGGTTACTTTTATTTATCTCATGTTTTATAGTAGTATGTACTTATCACTCAGCCACAGATTATTATTGCGCTCAAGTTGCTACTTGCTCATTAGCTTTCATTGGTTAAACTGGTTCTCAACTGAGTTTTAATGACTGTTGGGTGTCAATTGATACTTAACTGGAAATTTGTAATCAACTAGTACTGAGGGACCAGCATTATTGCAGCAATTGCTACCAATTTCCCCCAGTGTATTTAAAAATTAACTTTTCTCCATAAAATGATCACACATCCATTGCGACTTTGACCATTTTTAATTTTAGAAAACAAATTTAGTCCACAATACGATTTTATTATTCACATAATCCTTGGCCTGTGTACGTGTTTATCATTAATATTGATGAAACATTTTTAGAGAGCAGTCAGAAAACTCATGGATGTATTGCTTTACTATTAGCATTTGGCTATTAGCTTTCATTGTTAAAACTGGTTCTCACTGGAAATAATTTGATGCGACTGTTTAACTCGGTTGTCTTAGTGTTCAATATGGTTTACTCGTTACAAGACCTTGGTAAATTTTCGTAAATCAATTGGCCTATAGATTAATTTACAGAGGGACTTCCTGAAAAACAGCCAGCTATTATTGCCACATTATATGTGCTAAGGGACACTCTCAGATAAGGCTGACCATAAATTTGCAGTAACACACGCACGAGGACCAGTGGTAAGATTGTTAAACAATAAAATCTTTTTTTCAATAACAAAAGTAGCAATCAATACAAAAATTACCATTGGGATCGTCTAAGACCCATTTTTAATTTTTAGAAAACATATTAAAACCTAGGTTTTTATGACTCAACGAAGATGCTTATCAGAGAATAAGGATAGATTTAGGCTGAGTAAAAGCACTGCTTGCTATTGATTTGAATTAATATGGACAATGGCATACAAGTCATAAGCATACATATGTTACTATATAAAACAACTATAATAATACTTATCAATTATATGGTGCAAAGTGCAGTCGCAATCTAAATCTAAATATAAAGGTCGCCGGAGAAAACATGAGTATAATAAATATGCACACCTCAATAGATCATTTTGTAACCATTTCCATTATATAGTCCGGAACAAATAAAATAAACTTAGATCAAATAAACTTTCAATTTCAGATTAATATATTTTTTCATAGGATAGATACATTTATATAATTCTTGCAGCAACATGAATAGCATAAAGTAAAAAATAAAGTCAATCATTAAATATTTTAGTGAATAATTTAGTCAATTAAAAACTTGTTTAAATTTGCACCTCTCACTAAAATTATTATGTTAATTACTAAAAACTGTAAAAAATTAAAAAAAAAGGAAAAAAATTCCGATTAAAAAATTAATTAAAGCAATGAATTAAAAATTTAAATGAAAAATTAAAACTGTAAAAAATTAAAAACAGAAAAAAATTTACAATTAAAAATTTAATTAAACCAATTAAGTGGATAATCAATGAATTAAAAATTTAAATGAAAAATAAAATCTTACTTAAATTTGATTCTTATTTGAGTTTTATTTTATTATATTTATTAAATTTTAATGTAAAATTTTTTCTGAGTGTAGTCATTTTTTTTACCATCAAATCATAAATTAATTTTTGGCGAATTACAAAAAATTCCTACCCATGAGACAAAATTTGGAGGTCTACCTTCTAAAGGCCTGTACTCCCCCAAATCAACTCTAAAATACTTCAGCTTCAACCAACTGAAATTTTATTTAAATATCTTTCACAGTTCACAAGTTATAGAATTATTAAAAAAAAGGTTTGGGAACACTGAGCGTAGACAACGTGGCTTAAATAATTAAGCATCTTAATAGTGAAAGTTTGTATTTTATCAAAACTTATATGAAATATTCGAAAATATATACCTTTCTGTTGATGTATAAATATATAAAATACGAGAATAAATCACTTTCACTGTTTTGAGTATTACTAATGCTGCTATAATTTGCAACATTTCTAACAAAAATATATATTTTCTTTGTTATCTTTGTTTATGTTAAACCCACATATTTATACGCATACACATGTTAGCATATATTTAAATACACAAATTTCATATAAAATATGTATGTGTTTACTACATACATGTGTATATTTATATGATATTCACTATTATTGTCCTTTGGCCTCTTACTAAATGATGTTTATTTTTTTTTACAAAATAAAAGCACAATAAACATTCTAATCTCATGTTGGATCCTTTTAGGATAATATCTTATTGTTGGATTACAAATGAAGATAAATATAAATAGTATTTTGTATGTTTAAAAGTTGATGTCCTTTAAATGTAAATTTGCTTCAAAATGTTTGAAAAATATTGTTATTAAATACAAAGAAAAAAAGGAAGGACATAATTCAATTACACTAGACAAAAAATTATGGACTTTTATTTATGTATATGTTGGTTTTTTTTCAAATGCTCTAATTTAGCTTAAGCCGAATGAGTGTTATGAAAAGTAAGGCAATCATTGTATGATAAATAATTAGCATAAAATTTATTTGTAGTAGAATAAGAAAAATATGATAATTTTGTTAATCCATGAAAAAATTATTTTAATAAACTAAAAGAGCTTGAAATAGTTTATTTTTGAGTTGTAAACTGAATTATAATTTTTATAAATTGTATTAAATATAAATTCCTTTCTTATATCCTTAATTCATTAACTAAGAAACATTTTATTTCATATGCTTCAATTAACTAACTTTTTTTGATCCTTAATATGTGCCTATGCATATATTAAAATTGATCTAATTTCTCTAAATATTCCATATACATATTTTGTTTGTACATTTTAATATACTCACACATATATACTCAAGTTTTTATATAAATAAAAAAAATACTCTAAATTAACTTTAACTGGAAATACAATTACGTTTTAGCAATCATTGATAGAAGAAATAAGTTTTTATCACGTCTCTTGCAACAACTGACTAACAAACTTAATGAATCCTTTAACTTGAAGTTTTCTACACATCTCTCAATGTGAAAATGTACTAAAAATGCCAAACTAACAGCAGCTTTTTAACATCTGAACCTGAAATTGGTTCAAAGAAATGTATTGATGTGAAAAATTGGATAAAATGTGAAAAGATGAAGAAAATTGAGAAAACTTAAATGAAGGAATATAAAAAAACTAATAATAAAAAAGTAGAAAAGGAAAAATATATATATAACATATTATATATAATAAAGTAGAAATCAAATACAGTTTAACAACGAAATTTCATTTTGTAACAAAATGCAAGCGAAAATTTTATATAACAGTAGAGGTATTTTAAAGAAAACTAAATGTAAGTAAATGAAACATATTAAAAGATTTTTTAGTTTGTTGGCGTTGCTGTCGCTGCTTTTAGCGATAAGCCATTTTTACTGGCCATGTCCTTGTCAGCTCAAGGAATTCCATTAGAGTACCTTGTACTCACTACTACACGTTAGCAAATATATTTTATACAATACATACTTTGTTTAACAAGCTTCTCCTCCTTGCTGGCCCCGAGTTAAGTTTTTGAACAAGTGACACGTGGCCGAAATGTTCATCGAGCGAAATGAGAGATGAAAAGAAGCAAGAACATGCTAAAGAACGTGTCAAAGAACTTTCGTGCTATAAAAACGTAAAACCAAACTGTAGAAAGAAAATACAAAGTTTTTATGTTATTCTTTGAAACAAACATGTTGGAAAATGTTTCAAGATTAATGCAAAATACAGATAAGTCACGTGGTTGTACTATGTATCGACAATTTCGTTAATTTTTAGGTTAAGAAATAAGGATGAGATTAAGCAATACTATAAGGAGGGAGGATGAAACAAAAGAACAAATATTTTAGCCCACAAAATACTAGGAAAAATTAAATAGAAATAAAAAATAAAGAAATGAAAACATAGACAACTAGTTGTGAGTAAAAGTTCATTAGAGTTAATTAATGACTATTGGACGTTTTCTTCTCAAAACAGTTTTAACAAATGATGTTAATTACAGTTTATTCTGTACGTTTTTTTCTTTTGCAATTTATGTTTAGTACACAAAAGTATAAATAAATGAACAATAAGCAAAGAATAAAAAAAAAACAATCTGTATAGCACTCATTAATAAAAGAAGCGCCTGCCTAAAGTCCTTTCAATGAATTCCTAAATGAAAAAATAAAAAGAAAAAAAAAAAAATAACTAAATTAAAGAAAAACGGAAATCCTAATAACAAGTGTTAAACTAATTCCATTCCTCAACTGTTTAAATACATCATTGTTGGCTATGGAAAATTTTATATGAAGACCATCAATGCACAGTGGGGCAGAAACGAAATTTTTTGGAAATAAATCTGTAACTTTGTGATCGGAAAGTTAGATTTGAATGAAATTTGGTATAGGCATAGCAGAGAATTGTAAAATGTTAAGCTCGGAAGGGGGACCAAACACACCTCTCAGGGGTGGTACTAAAGGGACTCAAAGTTAGTTACTCTTATCTCTTACGGTTTTTGATTTACTTGCATTTGAATTTTTAAGTACCTTAATTTTGCATATTCTTGGTCCAGTTTTTTTCGTATATATCTTAGTATTTCCGACCGATTACATTTATTTATTTTTGTTAATTTCAATAAAATGATTTTATTACAAGTCTATATATAATTAATTTTAGAGATGGTTTGTAAAAACCTTACATCTATATTATTAATATTATATTAATGTAAAGAAAAAAGCTATATAAAAATTTAAAAATATAGTGAGGAGACCGATTTCATTTGTTTTTTTTTACCAATTAAAGAACAAAATTATCTATTAAATTAAAAAAATGAAGTCGATATCTCTACCGAGTACAAAAGTAAGCGATTAAAACATAATAAAATAAAATAATCTGATCTAATTTATATGTAGTAATTTTAAATTATGAAATTGTTTATATTAATTAATTTTTAATTGATTTTTCTCCAATCATCAAAATGATAATATTAATACTACAATGATTGATTTTATTATTGTTTTTTTTTTTTCTTAAATAAACATAATGATCTGAAAAATTTTAAAAATTGAGTTAAATTTATTTTAGTTTTATATTTTTCCACACAAATCTTTTAATTTTCTTTATAGTTATTCAAGAACTGTCAATTTATTTGAAATATAATTTTAAACCAATTAGAAAGTTCATTAAATTAATAAATAAAATAATTAAATTCTAATACAAAGTTAGTTAATAATTTGATTCAAAAATAGTATGAAATAATTTTTTTCTGTGTATTTTCTTATTTATAGGGAGTAATTAACCTTTGACTCACTTTCATTTATATCAGTGAGCTTAGATTGATTTCCTGAGTTAATTAATTTTTTTTTTAAGTTACTGTATGAACTTCATTGAATATGGTTATGATCGCTTCTGTCCCTTTTCGCGAAATAAAGGTATAGTGACTATAAATCTTTTCTTTTCATGAAGATTGCTTCATAATATAAGACTTTCATCAAGAAATCATTTTAAAATTCATAAATCCCACAGCTATAAATCAGTGCTTTGTAAATAAAAACAACAGTACTAAAGTCTATATGGATCGATCTATAATTGATCATAGTACCCATATAAACCGTAGTTACTAGAATCTTAAAAAATAATAATAAAAAATCAAACAAATTTTCAAAATTAACAAAATTTAAATAGAACTTGAACCATTAGAAAATCAAAATAGTATCACAGAATCTTCCCTTGCGAATTCTCACTCACTTAAGACTACATTTGCTTAAGTTCACGTTTTTCAGGTTTAATATAATTTTTCTAAAATTTCATATTTCAGAGTTTAATATTTTTGAAAATTCAAAAACTACCATTTGAAAAATGAAAAAGTACCACAAGTCCCCTGTTATGGATTCTCATTCACTTTCTAGGTTTATTTCAAAAACTACTATTAGAAGAACAGAAAAGTACCACAGTGAATTCTCACTCACTTAAGAATATATGTGTTTAAGTTCATGTTTTTAAAAGCTTAATATAATAAAAAATTAATTTACTTAATTTAAATAAAATTTTATTTTTTGATTCCATTACCTTTTTGGTAATCATATCCGTATAACGAAAAAAATATTTTTTGAAAAAGTACCAAAAATGGGTAAAATTTTTACCACTTAAACGTTAAAATTTCCAAAAAGTACCAAACTTGTATTTGACCATTTTTAACGAGGTATTAATTTAATGCACATTTTATTTCTTTGCTTACTTGGTTAAAAGATAGATTGGGTGCCAAAAAAGTATCAAAATACAGTTTTTAACGATTTTATCGCTTTTTTGATTATTTTTGTTCCCCCCTGGATGGGATATAATAAAGACTGTATTTATTTGAAAGTTGTATTAACTGAATATTAAAGTGTTTAATATATGCTTCATTAAAACGACAAACATTTTGTAAAAAAAGTACCAAAAACAGATACAATTTTTACCCCTTAAACGTTAGAATTTCTAAATTTAAGCGTTAGAATTTCCAATTCTTAATGAGTTATTAATTAAATTTTATTTCTGTGCTTTCTAGAGTAAAAAGTATCGAAATACAGTTTTTATCCATTTTCTCCAAAAGAAACAAATTTCAAAAAGTACCTTTTATATTTTAAATAAATCACTTTTGTTTAATTGTGGAACCATTGTGCTACAGCTCCTTAAAGAGACCTTTAGAAATAGTAATTGTTAACTTTTTAAAACACAAGTTTTAAAATATTGTCTCTATACTTCAAAATCATATTAATATATTTCATTTGTTCTTAAAATAACAAATTAAAATATTTTCAGCTAAAATAAGAGAAATGAAATAAAAATGCTTTTAAAACTTAAATATATTTTTCTCTGAATGTTATCTTTCATATAATACCACAAAATATATTTTCTTTTAAAACTCCCTTTTACTCTTCTATAATCTAATTAATAGCATTTTTGTTTTTGTATAAACTATTGTAAAATAAATGAACATATCCTTTTATTTAATTAACCATGGCTGAGAACCTAAATTAACAATAAATGAACGTATAATTTTTCATTTACATTTACTTTTTTTTATCTAGCTTGAAAGAAGCATATAATAAAAAAGAAACAAAAACCAAGCGACTATTCTAAAGATAGAAAATTTTTTATTAATTCTTTTTCATTAATATTGTATCTAACCATTTTTTTATATATTTAAAACTTAACTGACCTAACCTTTCACCTCAAATATAAAAAAAAAAAAAATACCTTTACAACTTGGCATAATTTAGCAGCATTAAAAATGAAGTGGCTTTAGCAGCAGCTTGTATTTTAAATATTATTAGTTTGTTAAAACAACAACAGTAGAAGCAATAGCTAGCAGTTTGTTAAAACAGGCGAAGATCTAATTAAATTTGGCTGTGTATTGGCCAACTTTGTGGTGTTGTTGTGTAACCTTCTTATGATTGTATATTTATGGTAAATTTATCAGCCAACACTCATAAACAGTCAACCTTGTCTAAGCCAATGTTATCTTTTGTTTTTCCCTTTTTTCTTACTTTTAATTTTTTGTTGTTTTTTTTCTATATTTTCTCTTTTATTTTACCTTTAATCATGAAGTTTCTATTAAATTTTATCGGCAAGATGAAAGAAAGGTGTTTCTTTTCTTTCTTTAGTTTAGTTTCCTTTTTTTACTTTTGAAATTTAAAATGAATAGTATTTTGAGCCTTTCTAAATAATAAGTTGTTTTGTATTCCTGGCTATCTTGAATTTTATTTCTACTGTCATCTTATAAAGAGATACAATAATATTTAAAAATAATGCTTTTAAGTGTCTTTGGATTTGTTTTACTCTAGCTGGGAATCTGTAAGGAAGCAAAACAGCGAAAAAAAAGTAGCTATAAATAGTATCGTGTAATGAAAGTAATCTCAAATGATAAGAAGGTTCTTTGATGATTGTATTATTGTTAATTATGGTCAGTAAAGTAGCACCTGTATTTTTTAGATGAATACATTGTATTTAATGTATCTTTTGTTTAATTTTTATATTTTCTTTTATAAACAATGGAAATATATAAAATTTTTTTATGGAAAATATACATTAAAATGATAATGTTTTAATTACTTTGTATAGAATTATCTTAATGCTTTTAAGCTACTGTAATAAAACAAGTGTAAATGCATTTCAATTAAATATCAGATAGAGACCCACAAATTTCATTTATCTAATTTTTTTCTAAATGCTTGTATAAAAAAGAGTATTTTGCTGATAACAATCTATGCTAGAAGATCAATGTAAATCTACATAAATATTAAAAAATGTAAGATCAAAAATATTTCTTTAATTAAATGGTAGGGTATTCATATTAATCAGCTTATTCGACAAATAATTATTCAAGGTTGAGCGATCAATAACTGATTATTGTAAGATTATTCAGCTAATATAAATTACATTAATAATAACACTTAACCCATTTCCGACCACCACCCGATTCCGTTGAGATAACTGCACAAAGTTTGTGTTTGTGATAACAAATTTAGAAGATTTTAATGTCTAGATATTTTTTATTCCGAAATACAGGGCCTGGAAAATTTCAGAAACCGTACAATTTTTGGTTTTGGAAAATTTTTCTGAACAACATTTGGACATTTTTTGAACTCAATTTTAAAGCTAATTACGTTTAGAATACATCCATATCATAAATGCAGTTTTTGGAAATAAGATTTAAAGGTAAAGACGAAATGACCACTGATGCGTTTTCCATATCAAAAAGAAAAAAAGAAAACATTTTCGGATTTGATAACTTCGATTTCAATGAAATTCGCTACAGATATTAATTATTACAAATGTTATTAAAACCTCAATTTTTCTAATTAAAGAATCCATTCGCTCCAATAATATAACACTTCAAAATCCAAAATTAATCACACTTAATTCCCATAACTTCTAAAATATACATTGTACAATTCTTATTTTTATTTCATTTAAAGATTCTTAAAAAAAATACATATATTAATAACGAAAACTTTCTCTATATTTGTGCTCAATTTCAAATTGGAGCCTCAATTGGTTTACGAGTTATGAAGCAAAATAAAGAAAAAATTTTTTCTTTCTTAAAAAGATTTACAAAAATTATTTTAAAGTATTTTTTATGATTACAAGTATAAAAAGAGATAAAATTTTATTTAAAAACTTTTACTTCAGTTCATATTTTGTGATATAACTTTTGAACTAAATGAGGGTCCAACATTAAATTTTGCACAAGCATTAAGGCCCAACCAGTCAACTTTTCAACGCAAGGTAGAATGAAGGAAAGTAACGCGAAACATTTTGGGCAATTAGTCAACAAAAGTAAACGTATCGTATGTTTTTGAACATTCATTGTGGAAAACAACCCTGTTCTTTGGTTATTTTGCAAGAAAAATAAAGTACAGGGTTGTCAAAACCCACGTA
>MINK01176731.1:6122-33741 GCA_001735545.1 Phormia regina | reverse complement strand
CAAAAATCCTTAATTAGGGCACCAGTAGACTAGAAGGTAGTGAGTGAGTGTAGTAGCAAGGAGGGTGGGGGTTCGATACCCCCCACCCTCCTTGGACTTTGGAGAAAACTGTAGACTAGACTACAGTAAATACTATAGAAAATAAACAGATAATTAATTTTCCCTAGCAGAGGTATTGTATATTTATATTTCTCGATTTCTTTATCAATTTCATAGAAATTTAAATTAATTTTGATTAGAATTTTTAAAAATCTAAATTTCAATGAAATTTTAGTTTTTTAAGCTTGAATATTCAAAACAAAACACTTAATGCTCTAGTTTTATTTATATATTTTTATAGTATAAAAATATAAAATAAATAATTATCACCACTAGTGAGGATGTGAAGGTTAAGAGTTCACTTCAATAGCATTGTTCCCCTCCCATCAATAACAAATAGAATTATGATCTTAATTTATATATAACTTATTTTTTCACTATTAAAAATTTGTTTAACTTACGGCACTTCTTTATAACAAATACCCGAAGCCATAGCCGATCTGGTTTTGTTAATAAATTCTGCTGTGGCATCTAAAATTACAGGAGGTCTTGTTGCTGTTGGTACTGGACCACCTTGATAATATTCCGCTGGTTTAAAATTGCCATTATAACGATCATAATTATTTCCTTGATTTTGATGTACTTCAAACTGTTGTTGTTGTGTATAAACATAATGATTTGTTTCATTATGTTCAGTGGCATTGCCTAATATAAGATTACCCGAGCTGGGTGGCGGATAACGTGTCTTAATACCAAGATTTTTATATTGGCCCTGGCAGCCATAGAACATCAACAATGTTGTTATAAAAACTAAAAATGATTTCATATTTATAAATATATTTCTTATTTTTATTTTTTTTTTTAACAAAATCAAATTATAACACTAGAACTTCTATATTCTTTTAAAGTCTAATTAAAACTGAGTTGAAATAAAAATGTTTTCATTATTAAGAAATTCAAAATGCATTTTAGTTAAGATTAGGAATATGAGCAGAATATTAAATAATCTTTTTTACTCTTGTTATACTTTGTTGCTCTTTGTTATACTCAGTTTTGTTGAATAAAGAGAACAAAAACTGTTCTTATTCTATAAAAAAAAACTCTCTTAGGTTTTTTGTTGATAGATTTTAAATGATTTCATATAATTTTTAATTTATTATTTATTTAAACAATAAGACAGCTTATGTCTGGTTTGATTTTTAGAGATTTTGTTTTATTGTTTATAAAGAATTGTTAAACAAAAGAATACTCACAGTTTCCTAGAATAAAAGATAACGTCATTTGTTTATGATGTCAAGTTTGGTTTGTTTACAATAATTTGGTTTAATTTATACAGATTTAATAATATTGTTTTTAATATTTATCAATTGTTTATTATGTATAAGTTTAAGGGGAATAAGCTTTAGGTGATAAAAAGTTTAGAAGTCTAGTAAAGCTGTTAATGTAAATATCCATACTTTTATTGATGTAGTCAGTGTTGCCAGAGACGATAATTCTTATTACACAACCAAAGCCTTTAAATTTACCAAAATTAAAAAAAAATTACATATTTTTAATAAAAATTAAATATTTTTAATGAAAAAATTGTATAAAAAAGATTTATTTTGTCTTAGATCTGTGATCTAAATTTAAATATCCCATCAAAAAAAGAACTATAAAAGCGTTAATTTTAACAATATGTTGTCACTACAGTTTTTAACCTCTGATTTTTCTAACAATAACAAAAAATAATGTATGTTTGATAAAGGTTTACTAACTTATATTACTAAACAATCACATAACCTAATAACCATCCTATAGTGAACATCCTTACTGTATTTTTTAGCCTTACTCATTTCATCTTCACAGTCAAAAAATATGGATGACTTTTTATCAACAGTTCCATTGAAATTACACAAAAATTACACAGAAATTTTATTATCAAAAAATTATCCAAGGAATTTCAAATTGTCACATTTTTGGAAATCGGCAACACTGGATGTAGTTTCTTTTAAAGAAAGCTAAGTGCTTCAGATTTTAGTAGTTTTTAAACGCTAACAAAGCTTTTTAGAAAGGTTTTTTTTATGCTAATAATAGCTTAAAGCTTTCTATTAAATATCTTGCAGGCAATCATCTGAAATCTTTTAATTTTTAAGAAATGCAATTGTATATTGGAATTGTAAATATTATATAGGCTCAACCACACTGGTCGACAAAGATTTTTTTCATGCTCCTACAAAAACATAGAAAATAATTATAATAATAAAAGTTTACGCACAAGTTTAAGATGGCGAAATTTCAGTTTTATAAATATATTGATTTCAATACTTTTCCATATAGCGAAGAGTTATGTCTGATAAGCAATATAATTAAAAAATAAATTTGTAATTAAGTAAAATTTTTTATTTTTAGAAACTATTAATATTTTAGCAGCTCTAAAGTTTTTATTAATAAAAATATCTTATCTTAAATGACAAAGTGAAATATTAAAAAAAAATTAAATCCATATTTTTCGAAAGTCCTTTAGATAACGATTGGAACAGTTTAACAGCTTACTATAAATTCCTAAACTGTATTCCGTTTGCCGATATGTGCCTTGGAATTTTAGAAAATATAGATTAAATTAAAAATGTTTAAATTTGGCAGGGTGTTGGGCTCAATTATTTGGGTTATTGGGATTTTTCTATTTAAAATTAGTCTCTGTGAAGATGGATTTTAGAAAATTATAAAATTATTATATGTTTTAAAAGAAAATTTTGATTTAGATAAAAAAGAGTGTAGACACTTTTTCGATCACAAAAAAAAAGTCATGAGTTTTTCAAATTTAAATTGCTTTATTTTTGAACTCCGTAAGGACATCGTTTTAAAATTGTCTTTATTCTATATATAATTTAGTTTCTAATTATCTAAATACAAAAAAAAAAATAAAACGGAAATAGTGGGCTATATATAAAAAAATCTGGACCAGAATTAAATCATTAGGAACAAATAAATCGATAACTCTAATAGATAAAGAGCACAGATCAAGGCCAAGAATGCATTGAAATATTTGAAATCGGATGAGAAATAAAAGTTTGGTAAACAATTAAAAACTATAAAACTTTAAACTTTAAGTCTCCTTAGCTACGCTTCTGAATTGTCTGATGGGTCCTTAAAAAAAAAAAATAATATTGTACACACCTCTGCTATGGCTATACTATGTTAGGTTAGGTTAGTTTCAATGGGCAGCTGTCGGGGTAATACAGGACAGCTCACTTGGGTCCAATTTGGTCCCATTGTTATCCACGTTCGATTCGAACCAGCCTAACGCATGTATAAAGGAGTTGATCTTCCTTATGTCAACATCAGAGAGATCCGATAATCCCGAGTTTGGCAGTCCTTATTTCACACAGAGTTGAACAGTGACGTAGGAAATGTTCTACTGTCTCTTCCTCTTCCACATTATCGCAGAAATGGCTATACTAAATTTCACATAAATCCAACTAGCTAATTAGTGGTTACAGATTTATTTAAAAAAAGGCGATTCCGCATCACTGTGCTCAAGATATCCATTTTGGCATCATTAAATTCTGCAAAAAAATTAAATAATTTTGTACTGCACTATTAAAAGAAATTATTTAAATTAGGGATCGAATTAAATAATAAAAAATTCTAACTTGTTATAACAAAAAATGTTTTGAATGAGAGAGTTGTATATACAAGTGATAATATACACTTAAATACATTGAGTTGTGGTATATGTATTAGTAGTAATTTTTACCGCTTATGACTTCTTAAATACTAAACGGATTTTAATAAATTCTGTATTCTGAACATCTATGAGAAAATATCTTTATAGTAGTATATTTTTTATTAAAATCGGTTGTTTAGTGTGACCAGTGTTACCAGGACTGGAGAAAAAAGAAGCTAAATTGGACTTAAAAAAAGGCCAGAAAAGGCCAAATATCCCAAAAACTAAAGCCAGAAGAAAGCTAATATATTGTTTTATTAAAAAAAAAACATTTATTTGTTAGTTCTCATTACTTTCTGGTATTTCTTGAAGATATATTAGTTAACTTATACATTTAACATAAATAGTTCCTATGGGTACTAATTTTTTTTTAAATAATTATGATATTCTTCTAGAATAAATCGCCGCAGTCGAAAATTTTCGCTAAATATATAATTTAGTTTTTTTTTGTGCGAATTAATGCAAAATAATGCTTAAATTTGTGACTTTTTGAAAATAATTTTTGTAAATTTTTAGCTTTTTAAAGTTATATTAAGAATCAAAAAAGGCTAGAAAAAAACTAGAAGCTAAAACGAGACTAAAAACAAAATAAAAAGGCTAGATTTTGCCATAAAAAGGCTAAACTGACAACACTGAATGTGACTTTAAAAGGGTTTACGAAAACAAGTGTTTGCCTATTAATTATATAAGATAAGTAGATATGTTAATTATACACTCAAAAAGTATTTTCTGACGACAGGGTGACCATTACAATGAAAGTGGTAAAGTAAATTTTGTCAATACGTTTTATATGGATTGACATTTTTGGTGTTTTCATATAAAAAAGTGAGAATTTTTTTATTTAAATGACTTTAGTATAAATTTATAAAATTATATTGAAATTTCAATGAAATATCACTATTCGTTTCAAATTTATAAAAGTTTAAATATTAATAAAAAATAATAGTTATAAAATTATTAAAAAAAAGTGTTGTGAAACCACTGTGCTCTGTGGAAAGGTTCAATTAAGATTAAAAAAACTTCAATAGACTACGATTATATTTAGGGTACCTTAGCATAAATTTCTTCTTAATACAATTATTATTATAAATATCATCCTGTAAAAGAAATACTTATCTGTCGAATTATTGTGGTTTTTGCCCGCAAAATATGTTTTAAAATGCTTTCTAAAATTCCTACTGTGGTTTTAAATTTAATCTCTCAATTTTTTAAATATAACAGACATATACAAATTTTCTCCGCTCATTTGAAAGTCTCTCAAATCAATTGCCTATATCCATATCATTGTTATGCTCCTTCACTTATATATAAAACAAAAGAACTAAATATTTTTCTTTAAATAAATAAGAAAATAAAAATCTATGAACAAACATACATATTTACTTTCTTTCAACGCCCTCCGCAACTGATAAGAAGAGTAAATAAAATATGAAATTGAAAAGTAAAAAAAAAATAAAAATTCAAAGAGCAGCTTCTTTCTTTTCATTTTTAAATACTTGTCCGGAAGCCGCAGTCATTGAAGAGATCTCGTTAAAGAAAAGTGTAGTTTTCAAAAAAACTATTTAAATAAATTTTTAAAATTACAAAAAAATGTTTAAAATGGCATTATATTTAATATTTATCATTATGATCAGTGGCTTTATACAAGTTCAGTCACAATTTTGGAAAATGAATACAATGAGTGAAAAAGATATGTTTATATTGGATGTAAAAAGTACCATGTCAGCTGGTATCTGCTATAAAAAAGTGGAGTAGGTTTTAAATAACAAACAAAAAAGTGTTAATATTTAAATACAAATTCTATTTATTTTAATTATCTCTTAAAACAGAGCTAAAGCTAGTGATCCTGAATTACGCATACGTACAGTGTCTTTTTGCTGTCCTGGTTATAAACGTAATCCTTTGTCACCACATTCAGTGAAATGTGATCCCATTTGTAATGAAGATTGTAGCAATGGTATTTGTTCGGCACCCGAAGTTTGTGAATGTTATCCTGGTTATGAGCGCAAAGGTGGAAGATGTGAAAGTATATATCAATAATAATTTTATAATAATCATTTAAAAAAATTATTTGAAAATAAATTTGTTTTAATTTATATTATTAAAATTATGTTCTTTTAATTTATTTTAAATTGGGTGACCCAGTTTAAATTTATTGTTTTAGTTTGTGCATTTAAATTTTAATTTAATTATATATTTAATTTAGTTGCATTCCATTCGTTAAGACTGTATGTGATAATTAAAGCAAGAAAATAATTGTAAAAATATTTACACTTGGCTTTGAAAATAAAGATCATTTAGATTTTATATTCAAGCCTAAACTTATGCTACACTTATTACACAATTAAATCTGTTACAAACAACGATACACTTTCAAAAATTTCTTAATATGATGAATAAAATATTAAAAATTAATTCATTTTATTAGTTCATTCAGTCCTTGATTGATTTATTTATAATAACCCGTAAACGGTGGAAATTCACTAAATTTAAAATGTCGTCCAATTAGCAAATTAAATTCATCAATTAAAGCTTCATTAAGTTTTTGATGTTTCATTGAAGCATAGGTGGTCACCTTGTCTGGTGCAAAGCATTGATCTATAAATCTTGTGGTACCAACTTGACAGCGACAACGTCCTTTGGAAGTACAGTTACCCAATTCGCATTTCTGATAAGATTTGAAGGGACCATCGACAACAGCACAACCACAAACACCAGGAGCAATGCATTTACCATAGAAACCACAGCCGCTAAAAATTAAAGAGAAATTTAAAGTTTAAATTTAAAGCTGAAATAAATCAGAACTGAGCATGAAATGAACTAAAGCTAAACTAGAACTAAAATAGGATTGAACTTGAACTGAAATAGAACTAAACTAGAACTGAACTAGAACTAAGTTTCTAGGTCAATTAGACCTGGAATTGAATTAAAGCTGAACTAGAACTGAATTAGGACCAAACTATATCTAAATTAGAACTAAAAGAGCACTGAACTTGAACTATAACTGAACTAAAACTAAACTAGAACTGAACTGGATTTGAACTAGAACTGATTTATAACTAAACTGGAAATTAATTAGAACTGATCTGGAATTGAATTAGAACTGATTTTTAACAAAATAGGAAATGAACTAGAACTGAACTGGAACTGACCAAGAACTGAGCTGGAACTTAACAATATCTGAATAAGAACTGAAAGAGTACTGAACTTGAACTGTGCTAGAAGTGAACTAGAACTAAATTTGAATTGAGTCATAACTGAACTAGAACTAAATTAGAATTGAGTAATAACTGAACTAGAACTGAACTCAAACTGATCTAGAACTGAGCTAGAATTGCACTAAAAATGAACTTGAATTGAGCTAGATCTGAAGAAGAACTGAACTAGAACTTGAACATAACTAAAACTGAAGTGAACTGGAACTGACCCAAAACTTAAGTAAAACTTATCTAAATCTGAATTAGAAATAAACTTGAGCTGAACTAGAACTGAACTTAAACTGAACTTAAACTCAATTAAAACAGACCTACAACTGAGCTATACATAAACATAAACACAATTTGGAGATTATTGGTAAAACTTACTGTTCACAAATTGCCTCACATTTGGTTCCATTACGCTGATAACCATTAAAACATCTACAGAATCCCGGCGCCGTACATATACCATTCTCACAGTCATCACCGCAGTCAGGCAAACAAGATGTGGTATTTACATCATATTTATAGCCATCCTGGCATATGCAGCCAGTACGATTAGCACAAAAACCATTTTCACAACGTCTAAAAACAACATTTTGAGTTAGTTGATAACATTCTTTTAATTAAGTTAATATTCTTACTCACAAATAACAATTACTTTCACAAATCGAACTATTCGCTCTCTTTTGATAACCCGGAAAACATTCACATTGATTGGGTCCAACACAATGACCAAAACCACAATCTGGTATACACACTGGCTGACAGCCTAAATTGCCCACATTATTAGGTCGTGCCTTGGCATAACCTTCGGCACATACACATGTATCGGGAGCATCGCATACCTCATTACGTCCACAGCCCATAGTACAAACTGGTTCACAGTATTTCTTTGTGGCATCTAATTCATAACCCTTATCACAAACACAGGTGCCATTAAGATAGCACTGACCATTGGGACAACCCAGAGGGCAGGTTGGTACACAATCATTACGATGATTTAAAACAAAATCATCAAAACATTGACATACACCACCTTCTAGACAAAAACCATTACGTTGACATTTTTCTCCACAGTCCGGTACACATTTCGTCCAATCAAAATCATAACGTTTATAACCCTCACAACAAACTTCTATTGAATTGAAATGAGGATTAAGTGAACTGTTGCCTATAACTTCAATATCTTTTTCATATTGAAAGAAAATGGCTCTAGGGGAGGAGTGTATTATTAAGAAATTTGTTCTCATTTTAATTTACTTTAACTTACGGCACTTCCTTGGTACATTTTGGTGGATTAGAATCTCTACGCGGTAACGATAGTCCCGGTGTTCTTATTATTGGTTGTTTTGTTGTTGTCGTTGTTGTGTACTTTGTTGTATGATGTTCGGTTTGTATTGTTTTGAAGAATGAGCATAAAAATATTAGCGATAAGATTGTTTTGATTGCAAAATCGCGTATATTTTTCATAATTTTTTAATGTTATATATTTCTTAAGATTTTGAATATGGCGTTGCTGGTTGTCTTAGGTTTAATGAGTAACTGATGACAGCATTAGTGTTTGCTAATGAATGAAGGCACAACATTTGTAGTGTTTGTATTTTAAAAGAGATAAGAAGTGATCTGTTAAGAGAACTGAAACGTAAGTTAGTTCCCATTGACAGAAAATAACAAGTAAGAGACTCTTTGTTTATGGTATTTAAATTACCAGAGGAAGCGAAGTGAGCTAGAACTAAATTCAAAATGGGCTAGATCTTCATTTCAGGAGATGAAGTGGAACAGAACAAGAAAAGAATTACAAGTGAATTAGAACTTAACTCAAACTGAACTGGAGTTTATCTAACACTGAACTAGAATGATCTAACGCCGAACTAAAACTGAACTACAAATGAATTAGAAATGAATTAGAAATTAACTAGAACTGAACTAGAATTGAACTAAAAATGAGCTAAAACTGAACTATATCTGAACTAGAAGTGAACTAGAACTGAATTAGAAGTGAACTAGAAGTGAACTAGAACTGAACTAGAACTGAACTAGAATTGAACTAAAAATGAGCTAAAACTGAACTAGATCTAAACTAGATGTGAACTAGAACTGAACTAAAACTGAACTAGAACTGAACTAGAACTGAACTAAAGCTGAACTAGAACTGAGCTAAAACTAAACTAGAACTGAACTAATATTGAATTGGAACTGAACTAGAACTGAACAAAAATTGAACTATAACTGAACTAAAACTGAACTAGAATTTAACTAGAACTGAACTAAAACTGAATTAGAACTGATCTAAATATTAATAAAATTTTAAACACAATTACAATCTTGCATATAATTTTTTATTTAAATGAAATGTAAGTTAGCATTGATTTTATTACTTTAACTCCTTGGAATTGGCTGACAATCATTGTCGGTCAATGAATAACCCTTCACACAACCGCAAACATCTGGCGCCGTACAGTTATGAAGAGGATTCGTACCACAGCCGTTACGGCAAATGGGCCGACAAAATTGTCCTGTCTCATCCAACTGGTAGCCTTTGTTACATAAACAGCTGCCTAGCAGTAGATTACAACGACCATTGAGACATGATATGGGACAAGTAAACACACATTCATTATTATCTGTCAATACAAAACCATCAAAACACCGACATATTTCGGGAGCAATACAATCACCATTGCGACAGCTAGAGCAGAAAGGACGACACAAAGTGTTGCCCATATAGCGCACGGGTCCATAATCGGGACAGCAAATTTCTATGTGATATAGATCCTTATCTTCTAGGCTTTGAATAATGGCAGGCCAGTCATACTGTTTAAGTTCATCAGAGCTAACAAATAACTTGAAAATTAATTGATATTTTTAATTTATTCGCTACTACTAACTTACTTAACCCATTTGTAACATTTATGTAATTTTCTTTCAATTGGTGAAATAGCTCTTATTTTGGTACTGTGTCCTTTTTGTTTTTTTGTCTTCCACATATATTCTCCATATTGTACAGGACCGTGCCAACGATTACCACTGGGCACTACTTTCTTAGTAGGATTTTCTCTTTCTTCTTCAGCTTTTTTCTTTTTCAAATTTCTAACACACATTGATTCCGTTGTAACAGGAAAATATCTTGGTTGTACTTTTTTCTTCTTATGTTTGATTACCGGTTGATAAGGATTTCTATAAGGTGGATCCATTTTGTAGGGAGGACGTTGTAATATATAAGTGTCTGAGACATCATCATCGAAATCAATAAGATCCAATTGAGCTGAGCTACCTTGACCTACCGCTAAACACACAAGCTCTAGCAAACTTAGAAGTAAAATAAAATTTTTAAACATTTTTGTTGGTATTAATTATATTGATGCTAAAATTATCGCTAAACGTCTCTCCCAAAGTGTTGCAATCCAACTAATTAACTAAGTTGTGTTTTTGCAAAAATTAATCTGTTTAGTCTGTTGAAGTTTAGCAAACTAATTTGTTCTTGATAATTGGCATTCAGAATGTCAATAATGTGTTGTTAGATTTGCAAATAAAAAAAAAGTTTTAATATAGATTAATAATTCATTGATTAGATGCTTTAAAATAATCAGATAAAGCGTACGCGTTTTATATAGAATTTTCCACCTTAAGTGATGAACAAATGCAATAGTAGACCACAAAAAAATTGACAGATGAAAAAGAAATATTTAGGATTATTTTTAATATGAACGAAAAACACTAAAATAAAGTTCAGTTCTACTATAGTTTAGTTCAGTACAAGCTCAACAGTATAGATCTACTTCAGTCAAGTTTAGATTAATCTCATTTCGAGTATGGTTCCAATACAAACAAATTCAATTTTAATTTAGTCCTAGTCCAGTTGCAGCTCAGTTACAGTTTAACTGCAGCTTAGTTCTTGTTCTGTAGCTTAGTTGAACTTCAGTTTGAGTCCAGTTTTAGTTTTGTTCAGTTCTAGTTTTAGATAAGTTCCAGATCAGTTCTAGTTCAGGAATATTTCAGTTCTAGGTTAGTTCTAGCTCAGTTCTAGTTCAGTTCTACTTCGGTTCTTTTCCAATATTACTCCAGTCCGAGTTCATTTCTAGCTCAATTCCAGTTCAGTTCTAGTTTAGTTCTAGTTAGTTCAATTCTATTTTAGTTCTAGTTTAGTTCTAGTTCAGTTCTAGTTCAGTTCTAGTTTAATTTTAGTGAAGTTCCAGTTCTAGTTCAATTCATATTTAGTTATGTTCCAGTTCCGTTTTAGTTCAGTTTTGGATCAGATACAATTTCTAGCTTAGACTTGGCTATAATTAAGTCGATAGGCAGGACAATAATTTAGTCTTTTAGCTAGAGTGTAGACTGTAGTGCAGTCGATAGGCTAGACTATAGTGCAGCCTATAGGCTAGACTATAGTACAGTCGATAAGATAGACTATAGTTTAGTCTATAGGCTAGACTATAGTTTAGTCTATAGGCTAGACTATAGTTTAGTCTATAGGCTAGACTATAGTTTAGTCTATAGGCTAGACTATAGTTTAGTCTATAGGCTAGACTATAATTTAGTCTATAGGACAGGCGCGGATCCACGGAGGGAGAAAAAAGGAAATGTCCTTCCCCAAGATGAAAATGCTTAATGGAAAATATATACTAAAACTTAAATTTGAAGTAAATAGTTGAGAAAATCATTTTATTTTTCTCCCCCAAAAGCTTGATTTGGATCCGCGCTTGCTGTAGGCTAAGCTAAAGGTTAGGCTAGAGCTATGGTTTTGTCTATAAGCTAGACTATAGTCTTTAAATTTAAATAAATCAGTAATTTATTCTTAACAGAATCACCCTGTTAATTATAATTTTAATAAATTATTAACATTTTTTTATTGTTTCAAGTTGATAACTAAATTCTCTTTTTAAACTCAACTGAGAACTTTTTTTTTCTCCAAAAACCTCCACTAGAAAACAAATTCAATGTTAAGCTCAAGCTCATAATGAAAACAAAAAAGTTCCTCATAAAAATAAATAATTTAAATTATAAATGTTATCAGCAAAAGAGCAGCCAAGAAATAAAATGTTTAGTTAATTTATAAAAATTTTGTAAACACAAATAAACTAAATACTTAAGTATTTCCTTAAACAAGTTCTAGTGCAAAAATATATTTTACAAAATATAATTTAGTTTTATTTTAAAGCGTTGAAAGAGAGCACCTTAAAATTTTGTTGTTAAACTAGTGAAATGTTTCGAAATAATTACATAATTAATGTGCCAATTATGGCCATTATTGTGGCCTTGTTATTGGCACAACTACAATTTATTGCTAAAGTTATAGAAGCTAAACATTATGGTCAACCTTATGGTGATATATTAATAGAGGAAGATGAAAATATATATCAAAATAGTTTTGATGGTAGAAGTGGTGGAAACCGTTATGATCCTAGAAGTGGTGCACGCATGGGAAATATTTATCAACAACCTGCTTCCGGTTATGGGGGAAAGTATCAAAGTGAGTTTTCAACACCAGCGTCGGGACGCAGAAGAGGCGAAAGAGAAAAAAATCAATATCAAAATGTGGATAATACATATTACAGTCGTAATAATCCCAGTTATGGTAGAAATAACCTCAATGGCTGGATGGCGGCTTCCAGTATTGTGGAGGACCAACTAAATTCGAATATTACTATGGAAATGGGTCCCGAATCTAGGGATCATAAATGTCACATTTGGGTACCGTAAGTATTTGTTAAGAAGTAATATTACAAAGGTGAAGTTTCAGATAGATTTTTCTTTTGGAATTTCTAGTATGGATGCCTTAGATAAATATCCAGATGCTGAGAAAAAACAAGAAAATAAATTGGCCGGTTCAGTTTATATAGAAATCTGCTGCAAGGGTTATACAGCCATGCGTTGGCGCGGTAAAACTTTATGTCGTCCCGTTTGTGATAACTGTCAAAATGGACGTTGCATAGCCCCCAATATATGTGAATGTTATGATGAATATGTGGCCAATGATAATGGTGATTGTGTATTTACTTGTCCCATGGGTTGCCTAAATGGACGCTGCTATTTAGATGGCAGTTGTGAATGTGATCCCGGTTATAAATTAGATGAATCACGTAAATATTGTAGACCTATATGTAGTAAAGGTTGTGGCACAAGTCATTTACATAATTGCACCGAACCCGAGGTATGTGGTTGCATTAAGGGTTATATTTTAACCGATAATGGTTGTAAGCCTGTGTGTCAACCCGAATGTGGTATTGGTGGTACTTGTATTGGTCCTAATATTTGTGAATGTAATAGCGGATTTAAAGCCAAAGATGGTGTTTGTCAATCAGATTGTTATCAGTAAGTTTTATAAAGAAAATTTTGTTGTTGTTGTATTGAAAATTTTATTTAATGATTATGCATTTTGTTGCAGAAAATGTGATAATGGCATATGTTATAATCGTAATCGTTGTATTTGTAATCCCGGCTTTACCTATCATGAACGTTCAACACAGTGCATTCCAAAATAAAAAGTGAAGAACTTTAAATTGTTATTATGAAAAATTAATTTAATTGTGATATAAATTAAGTGGTTTTGATATAAGGAAAACAAAAATTAAAATATGTTTGTTGAGATCATTAATTAGCTTAATAATAGAATTTCAATCTGTTATTTAATTAATTTAATAATTAATGACTTATTTTATTAAATATATGTTTAAAAATTTATTTTTATTTTGTGAAATTTATAAAAACGTCCAAATCTATATACCCAACATCAAATGTTTCCAAGTTAACATTACTCTTTTTTGTATTTGTATAGAATTTCTGTGCCGTTTCATCTTATAAGGGAGGTGGGTGGTTAAGTACCATGCCTATTTTTGGTTTCCAAGTTTACATGGACCCTCACAACGTTTCCAGTATTTTACCCATAATTTGCTCATTTTCAATACCAATTTATTAAAAAAATATTTGAGCCAAAAATTTTCTTCCTAAGTTGTTCCATTCTTGTTATGTTTTTAACTAGAACATATAGTTAGATCGCCTCAGAATCTATCCCGAATCCAGAAAATATATACTTTATATCTTCCAATCTTTTTGATGGTGGATATAAAAATATTTTATTCGATTAATCTTAAAAGCAATTAACTTTTTGCAGAAATTTCTTTCCAGTAATTTTATAAAAAAAAAAATCATTAAAATAATTTGTTATGGGCAATTTTTATTTTTATAGCATATCTCTATGCAATTATTTCAGTTTTTTAAAAAATTAATCGAATAAATTTTTTTTAAAAAACTGAAATAATTGCATAGAGATATGCTATAATAAATATAATAAAGTTCGGTTAATTTCAAATAAATTTTTTATTTGTCTATCTTGTAGAAAATTTTTATTCATTATTTTCTATTTCAATAATTTTGGTAAAAAAATTATTCGATTAATTTTCTGTTGAAATTTTTTGTTGGATTAATTTTTATTCGATTAATTTTCTGTTGAAATTTTTTGTTGGATTTATTTATTTATTTATTTAATCGCATAAATACTGTATATAGAAAATTAATCGAATATTTATATTTAACTTTATATATACTATTTTTATTCGAATAATTTTACAATTTTTATATGAATTTTCTATTTTACTCGAATAATTTTCAAAGAAATTTTTACTTTATAAACTTCCTGTAGCAAATGTTTTTCCAATTATTGTCTAAAAAAAGAAATAAAAATGTTTGTGGATAAACTTTGTTCGATTAATTTTTTATAGAAATCTTTTATTCGACTTATTTTTTATACACAATTTTTATTTAATTAATTTTACAAATAATTTTTTAAAGATTTTATCACAAATAAATTTTATGAAAGGTCAAATCCGTGACCCAAATTTCATGGAGATCGGTTCATAGTTAACCATAGATCCCATATCCACTCTTTGGAAAATCATTATAACGCGCATAAATCCCATACGAATTTTAGTATCAAATTATTATTCGACACAAATAACATCTTTATAAGTATAAATGAAAGTGCAAAATTTCATCAAGATCGGTTCATAATTGACCATAGTTCCCTATTTCGGGAATTACCCAAATGTTAATTAATACATGTGAACCATAGTATCGGCGAAATATTCTGTATTAGCATTTTTTTATTTTTCAGTTAATGCAAGTATAGGTACATATTTGGTTGCTTCCCGAATTTTGGTACATATGGTCGGGGCTGACCGATTATAACTTTTTCTCTTCATTTCAATTAACACAGTTGTTCAAAATTTTATTAAAATAATAATGTACTATTTAAATTTGTCCTTGGTATGGATAACATCCAGAATTTATCTCTAGAAAAAACATTAAGAAAGTTAAGAGAACGAGATATCAGACCATATAAAAGTTAACATTTTCATGGCATATTATGCCACGTCGTTTGTTCGATACCGGTATATCGTTATTGATACCGTTTCGTTTTCCAAACTTGATTAAAATTAAACAAAACCAATAAAATATCTTTGGCTTTGTAGCAACATATTTTTAATTTTTGCCCCAGAAAGTAGGCACCATATTAAACATTAAATAAAATACTTTACCTTAAAGTGCATGAAAAATGTATAACTGAAAGTCGGGGTTCACACTTAGCAATTTTTCTTGTAAAGTTTATTATTCTCTTCTCTCTCCTATAAACTTAGAATTGCAGCAAGAATAATTGCTGTGTGATCCTGGACAAATTTAGCTTTATATAGTATATTGTGATTTTAAAGTGCATTTAAACAAACACTAATGTCTAAATTTAAAAAATCTAAATAAATTTCAAAGTGTTATGGCATTTAGAATAAATATAAAAAATAATAGCAGAAAACTGGAGATAAATATAATATTGACGGTTTTGACTTTATTTTCAAAACTGGGTATATAAATTAATTTCAAAACTTTTTAAATAACTCAATTGAAATTATTAATAATTTTAATTGTGAAGAACTTTACAACAGTACTTTAAATTCATTTCGTGAAAAAAGACTAAAAAGTACCATTATGTTCATGTAATAATTTATCCTCACAGTTATATTCCACAAAGAAATCTAAAATTAAGTAAAAAAGAATATTAAACTAAAATAAAAAACAAAATCTTAAAAACTCTTACCCTCCATTTTTCTTTGTTGTTTACGTAACAGGACTACAACTACTACCACTGCTATTAACAAAACACCCACTAGGACGGCCAACCACCAATTATGAATTATATAGTCTTTAGATTTTTCATAATATTTCAAGTATATAGGTTTAATTAATTGACAATGATGGTAATTGAGAGACATATTGATTGTTTTAGGTTCAAAATTTTCAAGACATACGCACTTATTAGGAGCCATACATATACCATTAATACATTCAGGATTACATTTTGGTATACAAATAGTTGTGGAATTATCTTGAAACTTAAAACCTTCATGGCATTTACATATTTCTGGTTCAATACAAGTAGCATTTTGACAAGCTAATGTACAAATAGGCTCACATTGTTTTTGGGAATTGAGTGTAAAACCAGGATTACAACTGCATATTTCAGGTTGAGTGCAAATGCCATTTTTACAACCTTGGCTGCATATAGGTTGACAAATTTGTTTATCATTCATTTCGTAACCTTCTAAACATTCACAAGTATTGGGTAGAACACATTTGCCATGTAGGGAACAATTGGTTTGACATTGAGGCTCACAATATTGATGAGCTGTGGAGTTTAATTTCATTTCATAACCTTGATTACACAAGCATTTATTAGGTTCACTACAGCTGGAATGATCTGGACAATTCTGTTCACATATGGGTTGACATTGTTGTTCGAACATTTTATAGCCTTTATGACAAGAAATTCATTAGGTCTTTTTTTTGCACAAAGAGGCATGCAGAAGGACATTCATCTTTCACATAATGGGTTCACTAAGTTTTCTTCAGTTTTTCTATAACCCTTTTGACATCACAGACACTTGGGCTGCAACATTGGGCATAGGGAGGGAGACTTTTTCACAAATAGAGGTGCATTAAGTTGGTCCCATTCAATTGTTTGATTTTTTCATACCTATTACAATCACATTCATTGGTTTTACACATTGGGAATTTCGTGGACATTTTTCATATACATATGGGCATGACATTATAGCTTTCCTTTTTAATATTTTTTTGGCAATGAAGCTATTTGTCTGGTGGCTGTAAATTACTAAATTCAGTAGACAAGGTTGGATACAACTTACGGGTTTACATCCTCTGAAATTTTTCGGTCAATTAACTTTATGGTTCTGTTCACATATGGGTTGACATTGTTGTTCGAACATTTTATAGCCTTTATGACAAGAACATTCATTAGGTTTTTTGCAAGAGGCATACAAAGGACATTCATTTTCACAAATGGGTTCACATAAGTTTTCTTCAGTTTTTCTATATCCTTTTTGACATTCACAGACATTGGGCTGCATACATTGGGCATTTAGGGGACATCCCTTCTCACATATTGGTAAACATTTAAATTCCGTACCATTAACTTTGTTAGTCGTCTCATAACCTTCATTACATTGACATTCATTTGGTTTCACACACTGGGAATTTTCCGGACATTTCCCTTTACATATGGGTTCACATTTGGTGCTGCTTACTTTGTTATAACCTGAACAGCATACCTTGAGGAGTTCATAGTCATTGTAAGTCTGCAATGGGAAAAAGCGAATTTATATCTATAAGTTCGTGAAACTAGCATTATCAGATTTTTTTATACAAAAATTATATATATATATATTGAAAAATATCTCCGCAAAAACACAAAAATTTTTACCTCAACTTCTGTATATGAATATGGTCTATAATAGTATTTTATATCACCCCAAAAACCAAGTTTGGTATAAAGTTTTTGACTAGTTTTTGTTATAACTCGACTTTTTGTAATTTTCTTATTTTCCGTACACCACTGTGCAGTTATTGCATTTAAACTATATAAAAATATTTGTAAAAATAAAAATTTTTGAAGAATTTTCATTTTGCTAAACACTATTAGAATAATTTACAATTTTTTTTAAAAACTTTTAATTAAAAAAAACCCCTTTGAAATGCTTAGAAATCTTTTTTGCTATTAAGTCACAAAAATATTACTTAACATTTAATATACTCTTAATAAAGGCTGGAGCTAAGTAAATGATTTATTTTATTTAAAATAACCATTTATTTTTAATATTTATCATTTTGGTTTTTGCTAATAATAAAAATGTGAATAGATTTAAATGTGGTTTATAAATAAAGTATTATACAGCATGAGTTGAAAAAATAGAAATGAGTTTGGATTCTACTAAATTTATTTAAAACATCTTCAGTATTAATTTTGCTAAGCTTCCTGTCCTAATTTATCCCTTAAATGCACATGATCATAGATTTTGCTGAAAAATTTCGAAAAAAATGGATAATTTGCCAAAATGTTACATAAAAATGTATTTTTCTCGAAATCCGCTGAATTCAAAATGCAGGTACAGACAAACTATAAGAGGTAATTGCCTAATATTTTTACTGTTTTATTCCGTAATCTGTTGTCCATAAATCCCTATGAGATTTCCCAAAAATATTGAGATTTGTTTAACAAATCATCAAAAAAACTGAAATTTGAGTTTTGAAACGACCGTTAAAATATTAACATTTTTTGACCATAGCTGAGAACAGGTTTACGTTATTCTATAAGGACANAAAAACTCATATTCAAGTAACTACAGATATATTTTAAACTAATACAATTGTTTTATTCGAATATTTTCCAAAAATATATTAACGTTTTTGTCACATTTCGAATTCAACTGCTTTTGAGACACATTAATGGCCTGGAAATTTTCCCAATAAGCTTTTACATTTTCAAAAAACAATTTTTGTTTTTATATCTTTTTTGTAACACTTATTCTGTGTACATTACGAATTCTTCTTACAATAAAAATACAAACTTAATATTTAATGACAAAATTTTTTGTTATGAAAACTTAAAAAAAATGCATATTTTCCCCTTGTAAATTAACATCTTCAAACTTCAGAGCCGTTGCGGCACCAGTTAACGTTCCTATTGCCCCTTAATTTTTTTGACACGACAGTATTTTTAAGGACGGTATAAAATATATCGAAAATATTTTCGTTTCTGAGAGCAACTCTTAGTGTATATCCAAATTTACATGTTCATAGTATCTATCCTATACGTGGTATGAGGGTATATATGCGTTTGTATGATGTTTATAACGGCTCAGAAAAATTAATCGGACCCCCACTTTAAAGATATATCGTTTGTTTTAGAAAATCGATTATAACGATGTCTGTCTGGTCGGCTGGCTGCCATGTAATCGGTCATACACGAGTATTTCATTCTAGCCCCCCCATACAAATGCTTCAAAAACGCAATGGGTATTAATAATCATAAATGCCATAAATATGACCAATATTGCAATAAAAAATTCGCTACAAAAGTTTAAATTGAATCTTTGTGCCAATAGCTCCCACATAATTCTCTTATTTTTAAATCATTATTTTTAACCGACGCATAAATCCCATGCGAATGGATAGTAAATAAGTTAAAATTCGACATTAATAAGTTGTATACATATAAAGTAGTAAACAACACTGCCAAAATTTCTCGATAATCGGTCAATAGTTTACCATAGTCCCGTATATAAATCCACTACCTGGAATCGGCTTAAAGGCTTAAATATATAGACATTATTCTGTTATTTGCTAATTTTATTTATTTTATATTTTAATTAACTCTACTTTCTCATTGTTCGAATAATCAAATAACTCAGAAAATTTCCAGCGTTTCGAAATTACTCCGATAGTCGAGTAAAGCTGTTTAAAGTTATCGAGTTATTTGATTAATTTGTACCTTAGCCATATTATAAAAATGATATTATAAAAGAAAACAAAATAAGAAATGCTCTTTCACAAAGTCTGCAAGTGACTAGTTTTTACCAATGTGAAAAATATGATACTCATTGAAAGGTGATTATCCAATACTTTTGATAAAAAATTAAATATATAAAGACTAAAAAATAATTTAAAGTGGATAATAAAAAATAATTTGACATTTTTTCACATTAACCTTCACTTTTTAATTTGAACACATACTAAATTCAGATTCTTGTACAATTTCTTGTATTATTTATTTTGAGTATAAGTCTGAGAATGTTATATAATTATGTTCTTATATTAGATAAGGCATTCTAGATAATCATTAAAATTATAGAGTTTTTACGTAATCTTTCTCCTATCTGTAAAATATACTAACAAGTGATATCGTGCATATCCTTTATTTCAATTGCATATTTAAAATATATAATTTCTTCTTCCAATATATGCACATAACCAGAATGGAGAAAAATATGTTTTATTCCCCTCTTTTTTCTTTTTATATATTTATTTAGAACGACTCAGTATAAAATTTTCTTATTATATTTTTGGATTCTTATCACATTAGGCTGTGAAAGACATTGCTAAAAATATATTAATTAGTTTCTGAGATTATTGCATTTGAAAATGACACGAAGCCCTTTGGAACCATCCTACAGTTAGTTCAGCACGATTCTTAACATAAAGTTCAGTGCACATTGCTAGACTTTAATTTTAGAGATTCAACAATTCCATTATATTACAAATTTTATTCAAAACTTTCACCATATATTCCTCTACATCCTATATAAAAAAACCGATTCTTTAACTTTTTCGTATTGTAATTTATGGCATATTGGTTTTTTAACTAAATAACAATTTTGATTTTTTCTTTTTTTAATAAAAGATCCAACTTTCCAACATCCCATATACAAATATTAAATACATTATTTTAGACATATTTCTTTTTTTATACTTTTGCACACTAAAATTAAAAACTCCCCTAAAAAACTAGTTAAAGAAGAATAAAATATTTAAATATATTTTTACATACGAATTATTCGTTTACATCGCAATAATTTGCTCGAAATAAACTTTACTCGAAATTTCTTTGATTTTAATTTAATCGAACAATTATTGCATTTTGATGTTGTCGATTAATCAATCCCAAACAATAATTCAAGTGAATAAAACCAATATTTAGTTAAAAAGTGGCCACATGGTTTATTTTTTAGCTCATACAGCTCAAACTATAGATTCTCATGTAATTAATGCCACCTTTTCAATATTCCCCGAATTTATTGGGGTCTTATTAAGGCGCTATTGTCTAATTATCATTGACGAATTTTCTCTGAGTTATTAGCAGATATATTGCACCAAACGCATAATAACCCCCAACCCACCTATGGTGGCTGTAAGGGTATATAAAAAAGATAGACAAAATACTAGAAACACAGGGAGTTTTTTGCGCTCTAATGATATGTATGAAGTAATTTCATTTTATTCAATATTAACATATTTTAATAAAAATATTTTTCTTAAATTATTTTTAATATACAATTTTTATAAGTTTTTAATTTGAAAAATTGTTTATTATAAACGAAGATTTTTGTTACTTATTAAGCTAAAGTTAAGTCAGATAGCAAATGTTTGTTTCAAAAATTTGTTTTGCCTGAATACTAAACAAAAGATATTTTTTTCTATTAAGCAATATGAAATTTTATTTTATGTCACATTTACTCGCATTTATTTTACAATTTTTTCTTTGTTCAAGCCAAACCATAAATAATAGCAAATAGGAAAACATGTTTTCTCAATAGGATCACATTGAAATATTATTTGCTTTAAAAATTATTTTATCAAACTGTCGAAAGCAATTTAAAAATTTTTATTTTTTATTTTTAAAAATAGCATTGAAATTTTTTGATTTTATGATGTGTTTAGCTTTCGATTACTGTTTAGAAGAGAAAAAATATTAAAAAGTTAGAATACCAATGCGGACAATGCACATATCCCATACATACTCTTAGTGCCGACAAGAATTCAATAACATTAAGATCCATATACATGTTGCTTTCATTTTGCAGGCCATGAACCTCGTCAAGAGCACTTTCTATTTTTTGGTCTTACTCAATCACCGTCTGTGAAGGTTCACACGGACCTGATCTCCCTAACATCGCATACCAATAAATTATCCGTGATGCTCCTATTTGACAGCCTCAATGAAAATTAACACTTGGATCAGAAAAAGATTTTCTTAACAATATATGTATTAAAAAACAGAAAAAAAACTTCAGAAATGGTTTGGTATAAATTTTCATTATATCGTTTTAAAATAAACTATCATAAAGCATAAAGATATCATAAAAAAGCCATAAAAATGATTTTTATGCTGACTTCGCTTTATGATGGTTCGATGCTTTGGCTGTATGTTTAACGAACACCAAGCTGATGCTTAATGCAAAAAATTCTGCAGGTTACCAATTATATTATATATTACAATTATCATATCCTGTTTTATTATAATTTGTTTTCATTCTTAATGAAATCATTAAAAATGCATCAAAAAAATATTGAGCTCAGTATTTTGTAGGGAATTTACCTTGCTGAAAATTCCATACTTAAAGTAAACCCAATATGACTCAGTGCATATTATTATCTGAAAGTGTTTGTTCTTACAAAAATTTTTAAGATCAAATAATTTTATTTGTACCAAAAAAAAGGGAAAATATATATTGCCTATTCTGTGTTCACCACGTGTTAAACATATAAGAACAATTTTTTGTTTGCTATCAAGAAATTTTTTGGGCTTTCCATTAAACTATGGCTGATTTTTGTTGCCATAAAAAACCAATATTTTATGTCACATTAACTGACAAAGAATATATTTTTGATACCAGGCAAATGTTTCCCTAATATCCGTGGACCATATTCTTAATTTTAAATTTATCATTAAGCCGTTTTAATATAATCATATATTTTTAGACATTACATTATTCATTTTAGTTTGGTTCCTATTTTTTATCATTTCTTATAAGGCATGTGAAATAATGAAGCGATTGACAAAACAAGTTTCATAGGCTTTCCTTGTTAACATATTATTATTGTCGCATTAAGGTATTACAAGCGACAGCGAGCCACGCCTATACAGACAGACAGACGGTTATTTGAACTCGTTAGATAAATTTAAAAGTGATTCTACACATTAAAAAATTTATGCCAAAAACATTTCAATACATCCGATGTGTTTAAACTTATTTTTAATATTTAATCAACTATATTTGTATATTATTGATAGTCCAAAACCAACTAAAAAAAAACATTTGATTTGATGAAATTCTTATGATTAGAAAATAAAATTTTTTCTGTGTAAATCGAAATCTTGATTTCATATTATCCGAATTGATGAATTGAAACTCTTTATAACAAAATATGTATAGATTCGCTAACATTGTTATTCTGTCGTTGCCCGAATTTAATTTTTTTTATTTGAGAGAAATTGTAGACTAAATTCAATAATTTAATTTCAAAGGATCTTTCGCCTGGGGTATGTACCTTAACCATTATAGTTATAAGCTTGTCTTTAATTTATAGAGCATTTTGAAAAGATCTTTTGTAGAATGCTAAAATATATTCTATATTATTAAAGAAAAAAATATCTAAATTATATAACACTATTTTAAAGTCCCCTTAAGCAGTGGCCCTGAGTGGTTGTGGGATGCACCTTCCAAACTTAACTTTAAATTATTCTCACTCCGCTATGGCCATATAATTTCATCCAAAAGCCCAATAGCTTATCTCAAAAGTTTCGATTTATCTCCAGAAAACTTCTCTATCTGCTCCAGACTAAAAAGTGTGGTAATGTTCATTTTGGTAAATGGATCGAGAGTGATGCCTTAATTTAAAGAAAGTAAATTTAAATCATTTTGCTGTATCCGATATTGATTTTTATATAAATAATTTAATTTGTGATTATAAATAACTCTATTTTATATTCCATGAGATAACTTGAGCCATCCTTTCGACCATCTTGCCCTAGTAATTTTTATTTTTACTTCATCACCTTGCAGCATATTCGTAACCTTCCAAACATTTAACAAGTATTGGATAAACAACACATTTGCGCACACCATTATATAGGAACAATTAGGTTGATATTGAGGCTTCACAATACTGATTGAGCTGTTGACACGAAAAAATGTTTAAATTTAGTAGGGATGTCATTAGTATATATGTTGACATCACCTTAGCTCCGTTCCTTTATTTGGTTCCAATTCCCAACTTAAAGTTGTTTACTCTCTCTTCTGTAGGCAAAGTAAAGAAATTCTATTTAATATTTTTTCGTGGTTTAAAAAAAACTAATAAAATTAAATAATAAAATTAAAAATACAAATTTATAAAATTATTTGTTTAAAAGCCTACGAGAGGGTTTTTATTTTTGAAACTACTGCATTTCTACCAAATTTAAAAAAAAAAAAAAAATTTTTTTTTATTATATATTCTCAAGAAGACTTAAGTTTTTGTTGATATTTTTGGACAAAATTATATAGAGTACAATACTTCAGCCTATAAAATTCGTCCTAAGTTTATTTATTCCACAATTAAATCTTAAAAAAAAAAAACAAAACATTAAAATAAGAAAAAATATTATTTTTATTCAACTTACACTCCTTTTTTTCTACACACTTAAAAAGCAAAACATACAACTATATGAAATATACCAATTACAACTGACACTATGACGGGTAGCCACCAATTATGAATTATAAAAGTGTGTGTGTAGATTTTACATTCAATTAATAATGTACAAAGGAAGATTCTATTAATTGCAATCATTGTAATAAGCGAATATTGATTGTTTTAGGTTCAAAGTTTTTCAACACAATATGCACTTATTTGGTAGACCCCAATACATATCACCATTCAAATACATTCAGGATATACATTTTGTATACAAACTAGTTGTGGAATTATCTTGAATCCAAACTTAAAACCTCATGGACAGTTACAATATTTACTGTTCAATACAAGTAACATTTTGACAAGCTAATGACAAAGTAGGTCACATGTTCTTGGAAAATTGAGAGTGTAAACCAGGATTACAAACTGTCATATTTCAGGAGTGAGTGCCAATGCACCATTTTTACACCGTTGGCATGCATATAGGTTGACACAATTTGTTTATCATCATTTTCGTAACCTTCAAACATTCACAAGATATATGGGTTAAGAACACAATTTGCCATGTAGGGAACAATTGTTCGTTGACATTTTGACGGCCTCACAATCATTGATGCTGTGGAGTTTAGTCTTCAATTTCATAACCTGGATTACACATATAGCTAATTTATTAGGTTCACATACAGCTGGAATGATCTGGACAATTTCGTTCACATAGGTTGCACATTTGTTGCTTCGAACATTTTTATTAGCCTTTTAATGACAAGAGCATTCATTAGGTTATTGCAAAGAGGCGCTGTAAAGACATTACGTTTTCACAAATGGCGTTCACATAAAGTCTTTCTTACAGTTTTTCTATAACCCTTTTGACATTCACAGACCACTTGGGCCTGCATACATTGGGCATAGGGAGAGGGCAACCTTTTTCACATATGGTAAACATTTAAGTTGGTCCCATTCACTTCTTTGATTTTTTTCATAACCTCTTCATTACCAATCACATCTTTCATTTAGGTTGCTTACACACTGGGAATTCTTCTGGACATTATTTCATTACATATGAGGCATACATATATATCGCCTTCCATTTATTAATTTCGTTGGCATGAACATATGCTGGTGCTCGTACAATTACTAAATTCAGGACAAGGTTGGATACATAACGGGTTTACATTTCTCCCAAACCCATTGTCATATACTTCTTTACAGGCAACATTTATTAGGCTGACGATGCAAGCTGGAATTACTGGACATTTTTTACATATGGCACACATATCTTTTAACCATTTTGTAACCTTCATGCGCAAGAACATATATTTGGTTCCGAACAATTTGCATTAAGAGACATCCCTTTCACATATAGGTTTCGCATAAATTGGCCTTCCTTCTTCTGTGAACCTTTCGATTACACTCACACATATATTTGTTGACATGCATTGGGCATTTGGGGACAATCCATTTCACATTTAGCTAAACATTTAATTCTGTAGCATTACTTTGTTAGTCACCTCAACCAGTCATTAACAGATCAACATATTCATTTAGAGTCTCACAGCATCGCAGAATTTCCGACATTTCTTTTCACATATGGTAAACACATATCTCTACGTCAATTTTATAATACTCTTGCATAACATTTTTCAGTTCTGTTACATAAACTGCCTCTCCCAGGGCATGGTTGGGAACATACGTCTACACCTCCTAAATTATCGTCTACATTAACCTATTTATTACAGGTAAACATTTTTGGCGCGTAAACTATAGCGGAATTAGAGACAATTGTTACATATGGGCTCACATTCTGTTACCATTTCATAACCTCGTGCAAGAAAACATATATTGGCGTTCCGTACATTTGCATTAGTAGGACAATCCATTTTCACATATAGCGTTCACACAAATCGTCTATAGTTTTTTTGTAAACCCTCTTTACACTCACAAATAATTATGTTGAAACACTGGAATATTGGAGGGCATACTTTCTCACATACTGCATGACATTCAAAATCTGGTTCCGTTCGACTTTTGGTCTTCTCATAACCTTCACTACAATAGGACATTTATTGGGTTTCACACATTTGGAATTATTCGACATTCTTATATCACCAATATGGGTAAACATTTATCTTCCTGCCATTTTAATAATTTTCTCGGCATATGAACATTTTTCTGGTTCTGTACATGACACTTAAACTCTGGACAGGTTGTACATACTGTTTACCATCCTCCTAAATTATCGATCCTATATATTTCCCTTTTAATAAAACAGGCTTAACCCAAAAATATTAAATAATTTGGCTTTGGGGAGTGCAAGTGGAAATTAGCTGCGGACAATTTTTAATATTAGGACCCTCAACAAATTCTGCTTTCAAACCATTCACTAACCTTCGAGGCATGAACATATTTCCCGGATATCCGTACAATTATGCAATTAAGAAAGACATTCCTTTTCACATATAGTTTACAAAAAATCTTTAGTTTTTTTGTAAACCCTCTTTACACTCACAAAATTTGGTGAATACATCTGGCATTTTGGAGCACAACCATTCCACATTTTGAGAACATTTAGAAACTTTGTATACATGTTACTTTGCTGGTTCACTATCATAAACACTTATATACAATCTACATTCTTGGGCTTCACACATTGGGAATTTTCGGGACATTCTTTTTCACATATGGGTAAACATTTATCTCCTGCCATTTTATAATTTTCTCGGCATGAACATTTTTCTGGTTCTGTACATGCACTAAACTCTGGACAAGGTTGGGTACATACTGGTTTACATCCTCCCAAATTATCATCTATATAGCCATTATTACAGGTACATTTATTAGGCTGAGTGCAAGTAGAATTAGCTGGACACTTGTAACATATGGGCTCACATTTATGTTCAACCATTTTATATCCATCATGACAAGAGCATATATTTGGTTCAGTACAATTTGCATTTAAAGGACATCTCTTTTCACATATAGGTTCACACAAATTGTCTTTAGTTTTTTTGTAACCTTCTTTACACTCACAAATATTTGGTTGAATGCACTGGGCATTCAGGGGGCAATCTTTGTTACATATTGGTAGACATCTAAATTCTGTACTGTTCAATTTCCTGGTCATCTCATAACCTTCATTACAATCACATTCATTGGG
>MINK01176730.1:0-15682 GCA_001735545.1 Phormia regina | reverse complement strand
GTCACACTTTAATGTGAAAAATACGCGAATTTACCACCATCACATTAAAAACCCATTCAAACCTAAAACATTTTATCACACAAACCTTAATGGTCCCCATTGAATTGGAAATGAAATACATACATACATACATACATACATACATACATACATACATACATACATACATTCCAAAACAAAAAAAAAAGTTCATACTAAATTCTATACGAATGCAATGAGATGTGAAAACAATACGTATGATGGTTGAATTTTATTTTATTTATTTCATGCTCTTTATGTCCTTTTTGGAATACTTACTAAAGAATACTAGTGTATATGTATTATGTACATATGTATGTTTGTATGTGTTTATTTAGCCCATTTGTATGACTTGTTTAAATGGCAATTTGCCATTTTGTTCCGATACATATATACGTTGTTGTAGTTAGAATTTATTTTATAAAGTATCGTTTATCATGAGCCTGAGTATGAACTACCCTCCAAAAGAAAAGAAAGGAGCAGGGTGGAGGAGGTGTTATAGTTTAAGTATCAGTTCTTACACTAAAAGATGTTAAAAGAGTGGCAAGAAAGAAGCAAACTCACTGGAAATGTAGGATTATGAGCTAAATATAATATACCAGTAATAAAGTACACTTTCTACTCATTGTACGAGGATGTAAATTTCTTTAAAAGTTTTTTTAAAACAAAAAAATTCTTAGGGAAACTTTTCTTATTCCTATTATGTATCCCATTGTCAAGTTGGTTAGAAAATAGCTATTTAGAATTTGGAAATTTCATATCGAAAAATATATTTGAGTAAGAAGTGGCCTTAGGTCCATATACAAACCAGATACAAACTCTGAAATTTATTAAATGCACAATATTCTCTGTAAAATAATTTCAAAAAATCATTTTGTTAGACACAATTCTGTCCCGCAGTATTTCCTTCAATAGATTTTCATTATTATGGATAAAACATCTATCGAGTTTCAAGTGTTGTTGCAAGTAAAACATCATCAACAGATACTGAAATAGAATTGGCAAACACTCGAAAGAGTTCATGTGTTATAATCGTGTGTACATTTTGCCTTTATGCTACATAGAAGACAACTTGGTGTGGAAAGCCTTATTCTTTTAAGCAAATACGTTTTTTTCTTTTACTCCTCTATGTCTTTTTCATAGTTTTTCCTTTCTCCAACAAACACCAGAGCAATAGCAACAAACTTGTAGTTTTTGTTGCTATTGTGGCTGCTGATATTTTAGCAAATTTTTTTGTTTGATTGTGCCATGGATGGTAATGGCATGACATGCCAAATAAATGGCATGCCAACTAGTCATCCAAATAAAACCAGGCACATAACAGCAACAACAATAAGCTAAATGAACTTGTGTAAAATGTATGTATACGAAATTATTCTGTTGCAAAGAGATATAATAGAGAAATTCGTAATTTTAGTTTTTTGTTAAAAAAAAAAAAACTCTTGAAAAAGTGAACGAGAGTATTAATGTAGAGATATCCACAAGAATCAGACCCGTAATTTGGACTACAAAATATGCGAAGATGGACTACAATGTTATTACCAGCTTCTAAACCAATAATTTGTTTACAAAAATTGACAAATGGAAATTTCCAAATACTGGTATAAATTTTATCTGACAATGCTACGAGATGCAAGTAGGGGGAAAAGTATTTTTTTTTTTTAACAAAATCATCCGACTACCGAATCTCGATGTATATCGCCTAGAAAATATAATAAAAGAAATATAAGGAGAAAAAAACGGGAACATTGTTACTTCAGGGTTATGTCCAACAAATATTCCAACATAATGGTATCAAAAAGAGACACTGCTGCTAATTAATTATTATCCTTTCCCACAATTTGTTTTAAATCAAGACCTCATGTATGCGCCCGAATTGCTTAAACCTTAGCCAGTCCAGTATAACCACAAACGATACTCCAATGTGCCATCATACCAGGTGCTACTGGTTTTCGTGGTATTAGATTGTAAGGTTTTTCTTTTCTGTACAGGCTCCAATGGTCAATTTCTATAAGTATAGAGCCCAGACATGACCATGTAATGGTAATCCTCTTGTACCTTAGACCAAAAGGCTAATCTATAATAATCTATATCAAGGAATAGATTTCTCTGAGAGGACAAGCCACAAGAAAGCTATTCAATATCATACTCAAAAGGAGTGAGATACTCTACGGTGAGTTGTTATTCTGATAAATAGAATTTTAAAACGTAGTATACAATCATAATATGATTCTTTAAATATAACTTATCCACATTATTTACCTCACGTTTAAATCATTTCTCACACATACTTTAAATACATTCATACATAGTATGTATGTATGTGCATTTGTATGTAGATACTCGCCGAACAACAAAACAAAGCATATTTCGGTATTGCCTTTGCCTTTTGGGCTCTTGTTTACTTCGAATGCATGTATGGATGTATGAATGTATGTATGTACAACTTATGAATGTTGTACGAGTACGTAATGTTTTCGTCGTTCGTAATCACAGTGTGTATGTTGCAACATTAAACCAAAACTAAAGTTAGTTGTTGCCTGACGTTTACAATACGGGGAAACAACATACAAATAAACAGACAGACAGGCATATAGACGAACATGTACTACGTTCCTTGTACGTACGTGTTTGTATGTTAAATTGTGTTTTATTTTATGTTGTTTTTAGCTGCCGCTACAGCTCCTGCCTTGTAGTTACCCACTCGATACCTGTGCAGGAGCGTGAAGGGAAGTAAGTGCCTTGCTTACTTGCTGGCTGGCTGTGTTTGCGTGTCTGCTACGAATATTCGTTTTCTGAATATTGCAACATTTGTGTTTGTCGTCGTCATCATCATCAGCAATGCAAAAACATTGCTAGTTGTTTCTGTTTTGCTTTGCTTTACTTTTCATTATGATTTTTTTTTGTTTTCTTTTTTTTCAACAAACCTGTGTGAGTATTAACTAAAGGAACCACTTTGCTGTTGTTACAGCTCTCCTCGTTAAACATAGGACTGATGGAGGAAATACAAATACACACATTGAGGCATTTAATTTTTTTTATGGTACCCAGACGTCAGGGGCTATATACAAGTTTGGGAGTGTGTATGTTTATGCAACATGTGTATGTGTGTGTGTGTATGTGCATGTATGGTTAAAAATGTTAAAAGTTCTTTTTTTGTATTGGCTTATTAAACTGTAGATGGACGGGAACGATCTGTGGGCGGAACTCTAAATAAAAGTTTAAATTGCCGCTAGAGGGGCATTCAAGTTCGAGTTGTGTTCAGAAAATTTTGTACTGTGTTATTAATCGATGTGAACATGGAATACGGCTGTTATTGCGTTGCATTTATCACCACACACTTACAAAAATATACTACATGCAACATTTATACACATTCACTCTTACGACGGACTCTTTGCCAATTGGTGTGTTTTTTTATTTGGTTTCTTTTTTATTTTTGCATTTTGTGTTTTGTTCTTGTTGTAGCTGTTGTTGTCGACGTTTTCGACATTTTGCATACTGCCACAAACAACAAAACACACTCTGAACCGGCATTCAATTTTTTGTTTTTATTATTTCACTTAATGCAACATTTCCTTATTAATGGCATTTGTGTGGCATAAGTAAACGAATAAATGTGTAAATATTTCTCATTTAAGGGATTAAAATGTCTCGTCAATTCTTTTTTTCTTCTTCTTTATCGTTTCATATAATTAAATTTTACTTTATTTTTCTTGCATTTTGTTCATTTTTTTTTTCGATTATTTTTATGTTCATTTTATTACATATTTTCAATGTCATGCTGTGCTTCAGAGATTCTAAGTAGATTGATTTTAGTTAAAGTGGGCTACTTAAACACTTCCGTTGTTGTACGAACAGACGACGTATAAACAAAAACGGAAAACCTTGAATGTTACATCCGTTGACGCCTTTTTGATAACGGACATTATTTAAAACAACAAAATGTAAAAAAAAAAAAAAACAAAAAGCATTTAAAACGACAAAAAGGTAGACAAATTATTAATAAATATCTATCAACTTAAAATTTAACTTTATTTGACCTGATTTAGATTTTTAAATAGATATTGTACATCAAAGTTCATTGGAATTTTAATTTGGTTTTAAAATTGGAACGGAATGGAAGAAAGGAAAAAAACTCACAAATATGCAGATAAATAACTAACAATATTATGGATTCAATTTTGTTCTAATTGTCGAAATATGCCAGACCATACAAAGAACACAACATGGCCGACGGAAAATTGCCAATCGCTTATGTGTAATGTTGAACAATTCCAGATGTTTATCTATAATAATATTCGAAGAATTTCCTTCTTATAGAACAATTTTGATAAATTTTTCTTATAGAAATTCCGTCATGAATTTTCCTCTTTTTGAGAAAATTTTCGATGAATTTCTCTCTTATAGAATTTTTTTGATGAATTTTTTTCTTATAGATAATTTTCGATGAATGTTTATTTTTATAAATAAAATATCCATTTATAACAAATTTGCGCTAAAGAATTTAAAAATAATAGTTTCAAGAATTGACTAATACAATTTTTTTAAAAGTAAGTACCATTGAAATGTTGAAAGAGAAACGCAAATTCTCTTTCAACTCACAATCATATACCTACCTACTACCTTCTTATTATCGATGTAACCGAAAACTTTTTAGTTATAAATATTTCATAGATTAGATTTCAATAACGATTAGCAAAAGCAATTTCCTTCTGACCATTGAAAAAATCTTACACACACACACATATACACATTTTTAAAACCTCAATACAAATTCCATTAGGAATTTGCAAACATTTAATAATTTCACAATAAATTCTACCAAAAAGTAAAATCAAATTTCGTAACCAAATAAATTGAACGTTTTCATGCCACTTATCGATGAACGAAAAAGTCAATATAAATAAATTTTACCCCAAAAAAGAATGAAAAATAAAAACGAAAACCTTGAAATTGACCCTTGTACTTATGTATATAAAGGAAGATGCTACATTTGTCCTCCAAATGTAAAGTGTTGCAATAAACCAAAAACTACCACCATCATCACATTACTAACGAACAACAGAAACATCAGCAGCATCATTACTGGCAGAGAACCTTTAACTCTATGTCTTGTAAAAACTTCTATTGTTATATGATTGTCCACATTTAGCACCCAATTTAAGAGGAAGTCAAAGAACCAAAAAGAAAAAAGAAACACACACACATACGCACAACACAACTACAAAAATAAAGGAATCTTCATCTATTAAAAAAGGGCAATAAACACCACCATACAATGATTTACAGATGCTAATGTTGAAATATGGCTCGTGTCGAGGTTTCCTTTCTTTCTTCTTTTCTTTTTTTTTTTCGTTCTTCTTGAGATTTATTTTATTTCTTTTAAATAAAATAATAAATAAAATATATAAAATCCATGTGTTTGTTTGTAGAAAAAGAAATTGAGGCGTAAACTCATTTGTATGATGATGATGATAATAATGAAAATGGTTGAATGAACAATGAGTTTGTAAATGAGCACGAACGACAACCGGCTGTAATTTGATACAGCGCCACAAAGATCCAACAAAGAACATTTATTGGATTGATGTGATGATATTTTATTGAATTTTTGAAAAAGTTAAAACAAAAGGAAAATAAGATACAATATTATTATTTTCAAATAAAAAAAATGCATAGAATAAATTGTATTGTATATTCAATTAAATATTTATTCAAATTAAATACAGAATTAATTGTAATTACTATCCAAAATGATCAGAAATGTTTAGTAGTTATTTGATAATCTGCTCTTTATTTTTGCAATAAATTCGATTAAGAAAAAAATTTCGTAAGTTATTGGAGTTTTAAAAATTTCCCGTGGTTCAATAATATTGATCGGCTGAAAAATCCTCTCTTAATAATAGGTGGACTGGATGTAATTTAAGGTGCTGCTTTAAATTTGTTTGAAGAATAAGAAGTCGTTTTTACTAACTCTGTATTAAAAGAAAATTCCTCAAAATGTTATAAAAATCTACAATATTGCACAATTTTTGAAGTTTAACTAAATGTTTTTTTTATGAAATCTTTATATAGACTGTAATAAAAAACCTTTAGCAATAATTGTTAACAACTTTCTTTTATTGTTTAATTATTTAGATTACCCTTTTTTAGTTTAACAAAAAATTTTACTTATTCGATTGCATTTCTGATAACTAGACCAAAGTTTTTTTATGTATGAAAACAAAATTGCAAATATGTCCAAAAAATATTCAACATATAAGTGAAATACCAAGAAAAAATATTAATTGGAAAATGGTTGCTAATATTAATATTTATAGAATATAACAATATATTACAATATTAATTAAAAATTAATTAGGACAGCGGATTGTCTACATTATTAATTATAAAATAATTATAATGTTGGAATAACAGTTATCATAACTTCGAAAACAGTTATTACAACCAATTGCGATTGGTTAAATTATATTTATCAAATTCGGCTGACACAACCGAATTGATTTTATATCTTGCTACTTAATATCAGTACATCCAATCAAAAATTTTGTTATATTACAATATATATATATATATTGATCGTATTTTCAGTTACTACCATCAATATTATTCATTTATAATTAAAAAATTTAAAGTAATTCAATAATTACAAAGCAATTTTTATTATTATTATTATTTATTTATTTTTTTTTTTTTAAATACAAAAAATAAAAAAAACAAATTTATTAACATATAAAATATTAAAATAAACGCATTAAACGGATTATCGTTTTGGAAATTTATCAGAAGGATATAAATATATAATAAATGGTATTTATATTTGTATTGTAAATGATGTATGTATTTATGTTTTAAAAATTAAAAATTTATGTGTTAAAATTAAAATGTGCTGTTATATTTTTTCATTGGAATGAATCGGTTGGGAGAACCGAATTTTATATTGTATTTTTCAGTTGCTATCACTGATAACTTTAGTTCTTCCAATTGAATGTTGCTGATCTCTAGCATATTATTTATTGGAAGCAAACGAATTATTCGATCTGTGCAAATGAATTTTTAGATAGTACGTTTAAACGACCAAATTCGATTGGCTAAAAATTCAGTTGCCGCAATGAATCTGTTTTTTTCTGTGTACTAACTTCGAAAATGTGATTTTTTTTAAACCCTTTACCATAGGTGTTTAAGTTTGTCGTCCACAATTAACATCGGAGAGCAAAGAAGTTAATATTTTTCAGATTCTTTGAATAATGAAATAATGACTATTTCCGTTCGTATGTCGGTTGAAATGGTATTTAAGGAAGCCTACCGATAACTAATATACATAATACATATATTAAATGATCGAAAATCTTTTTGAGAAGTTTGCTATTGAAATTCAGTAAGATCGGTTTATAAATGGTAAGGATATGCTTAAAAAAGACCAGTTTCTAAACTATGTTTTTTAATTTCTGCGAAAAATTTAAATAAATCCGTTCAATAATAACAGAGATAGTGGGCAAAATGCATTTTACTTTTTTAAAGTCCTTGTTTTAGCTAAAAAAAAAATTTACATAAATCGATCATAAATATTTTTAACAAAATTACAGTTTTTTTTAATCAATAAATGTTTTTCGTAAACATTTGACTGATTAAATACATAGTGCACACAAAAATGTACAGAAGAGCCCAAACACAAACAAGCGGATTATTTTTTTGTATGAAGATTTGGCAACTAAAGCAACTCAGCGGAATCCGCTGAAAAATAAAATTTATGTTGTTTTTACAACGGATACTAAGAAGCTCTTATTTCCTCGATCTGTCGAGAGATTTTTGCATGAAATTAAGTAAAAATTAAAAAAAAACTTAGACCCTAAATTAATGTTAAATAAACGAATACAAATATAAATCTAAAATTTGTTACGACTTAAATATCTCTTAGACGAAAAGGGATAACCTAAATGCAAATGCTTACAATTTGTAGTGATTTACAAGGATTATTTATGCAATTTGTTAACATTCATGTCTGAAATTCATTTTAGTGATTTAAAAAATAACGTCACCAAAGTAATAAAAAGAGATATTCCTCTTTAAAAACTAAATAAGTTATTAATTCTTTTTATGTTTATCAATAAATTGCTTGTGTAAGTATGTTAGTTATTTTATTTTAAATTTTATTTGTTGCATACTTTTTTGGGCAAAACTTAAGAATTTGTGGAAAATTCCAAAAACAATCGATATTAAATTTTTTTTTTTTTGAAATTTTTTTTAACCGATCACGAGTTTCCATAAAAGGTCCTTTATATCACATCAATATGGAAGAGAAAAAGTAAGTTCTTCAAGTTGTTTGATCGTATGAGTTTTATTATTTTTGTCCCATTTGACATTAATTTATGTGTTGCATACTTTTTGGGGCAAAAATATAAAAAAATATATGAAAAACATCAGCCCAGTTGATTTCTGAACAGTTTTAATAGTGATTATATAGTACTTTTTCTTGTCATTATAGTGCTTTAAAAATTGTTGTCGCCTCTTTCTCGGTTTACGAGTTATAAGCCTTCAAAGTTCCAACATATTTTCCTGAATATCTTTTTTAATAATTGTCGGATCTTAATTATGTATCTTACATACATATAAATACCTTTTTAATGATATATAACACCACCATATTAATTACTTGGGAACAAACTTGACATTTGGTATAAAAATTGCGAAATTTAGCAAGTGTTTTAATATTCGAAAATAACTTATTATGCGAAGCTGGTGTCCTTAAGTCCGGTCGCAGGACGGCTACAGTTAAAAAACTTTATAAAGGCGGAAAAAATATAATAATTTGATTTGATCTTGATATGTTTCGAAAGTTTTAAAATTGACTTTATATTTAATTAATAAAAAAATTTATTTTATTAATTTCAGGAATTATTTTTAAAGTAAACAGACGTCTGCCATTCTATCCACCTGTTGTTACCTTTTGCAAATTTTCAATATTTAATTCGTTTATTTTTGGACTCAATATAATAACGTTTCGGTAAATTTAAAACTGATAACAAATTAAATTCCTTCAATAGCAGTTTCTCTATTAAAATCTTTATTAAACTTCATCGTAAAATAAATAATTTATTTATTAATATTCTTAACTTAATTAAGTTTAATTAATTCCTAAAATTACCCAGAAAACTTCATTTTCTACATAAATATTTATTTTTCGTAAAATAAGCTGAGAAAGAAAACATTTGGCAAAAAAAAAGCAAAAAAAAAAAAGAAGAAAAGCAAAACCTAAGGAACTTTTATTACAGTTTAATATTTGTTTTTCTTAAGAATTTTATCAATTAATTAAGTTTCTCTTTTAATGTTTGTCTCTGGTCTTCATATATTTTACCAATTAAAGTCCATAAACACGAAAACAACAAACAGTGTTTTAGTTTTATCAGTAAGAAATAAATCTATATAGAAATGCGAGAGATTGTATGTAATATAACCCAGCAAAAAATTTATGTGTTAGAAAAAGCATAAAGAATATAAAAAGAACATCAGTTTCTTTAGAAAAGAAATAAAAAATAATATATAAAATTTATATCATTACTCAAGAATTTATTTTACATTGTTCGCTGGGATTTTTGTGAAAGAAAAAAATTATTATATATTTTCAGTAGTAAAATATCAGGAGACAAAAAAAAAAGTTATTTGTCACCTTGGTTTCTATGCTGTTTCTATCATTCTTATATTTGTCGTTGTCGTTGCTGTTAGATATATTGAGTCCTTCCTTTGTTGGTTGTTAGTTTATATTTATTTGCCATTTTATTATTTGCTTTTTTCACTTTTTTTTTATTATTTCTTATTTTCATATATAATATTTTTATGGTGTCTTACTGACCTGCCCATAAACATAAATATATTTTGGAAACAATTTATTAGGGTGGTACATATTAAAAAAAAAAAAAAAAAAAAAAAAAAAAAAAAACGGAATATGCACATAATGTATATTGTACTCGAGAGAAAATACGATAACGAATTCTACCCATAATATATTATCTAAGAACCGTACGATCAAGAACTGGTTTATTACATTATCTTGCATTTATCTATTCATTGTATGCACCACAAATAATAACTGTGACCTTACAACACACTTTTACAAAACAAAACTATTAAACTATGACTAAAAACAAATAATTCCGATAAAACAAAAATGTTGGTAAAAACTTTACTCTATATTCAGTATGTTTAGCAAGTAAACAAGATATTAAGACCACTGGAAGAACCTCCTTATCATTAATATTCATTAAACACATAATTGAATTGCAGTTAGGCATAAATTTTCATAAAAATATATGACTCATTTTGTTGGAACATATACAGCTTTAAATAATAATATATAAAAAATAAAAAAATTTTTGCTAAGAACTTTGATTTTTTAGGATTTTTTTGAAAAAACCTATTTTTTTTTTTTTTTTTTATAAATTAATGGTTCTCGAATGACTTCCTAGGACTGTTTAAAAAGAACTTGTATACAACATTTCACAAATTTTATTAGAATTAACAATTAAAAAACTTGTTCCGAACTAGTTCTAGAATCGTTCCATAGAATAAGTGTTGGCTAACTAACACTTCCTCAGAACTAGTTCTGGAGGTGACAATTTAATACAAACGTAACGCCAAAGTAGAACAAGTACAGGCTATTTTCATAGGTTCTGGAACTAGTTGTAGGACTAATAGAATTTTTCCTGGATTTTGTTCAATTTAAAGAAACTAAATTTTGTTATATTAAGAACAAAATTATTTTTAAAATATATTGCATTATTTTCAATACTTTAATAGAAAAATGTATCGTAAATTTCAGTTAAATTCACAAAATTTTCAAAAACTTTTGATATTAGCTAAAATCCTAAATAAACATAATAGTTAAAATCGTAAATAGTAAAAGAAATAAAAGTGTTAAGGTCACTATATAATAAAAAAAACAAGATCGATAATTAGAAACGAATTTTTTTAATTAATTCTGAGACTCTATAATGTCCTCTATATTTTTTCAAATTTCTCTGTAACACAGACCAATTAATAGTTTTATATTAATCATAAACTAATTCAAACACTTTAATCATGGATCTTATTTGGTCCTGTTTTAGTAACTTTCTTTTTAACTTATGTTATTTGATCCTAGTTTAACTTTAATCGTGAATCCCGTCAAGTTCAAATTTAACTTTAATTGCAATTTTTTTTTAGTTTCAATTTAAAATTATTCTTCAGTATTAAAGGTATTGATTTTAATCTAAATCATAAGTCCTATTTAGTTTAAATTAATTATAAATCTTATCTATTCACAATTTAACTTAAAATTTTAATTTTTATTAATACCTAGCTTAACTTAAATCACAGATTTTTAATTTAGTCCTATTTTAACATTAATTTTAATTATTATTTAGTCCTGAATTATAGGTCTTATTTAGTAAGAGTTTAATAGTAATCGGGGGTTCTTATTAAGCTCAAGTTTAACTTCAATCATGTCCTTTATTTTGTCACATTTTAACTTTAATCATATGTTTTATTTAGTCTCTAATATAGGAGGAGTTCAATTTAACTACAATTTAGCATTAGTCTTGCTGTCTTATATTTTCCTAGTTTAACTTTAACTATAAATTTTTTATTTAATCTCAGTTTAAAATTAATCATGTGTTTCATTTCGTTTTAGTGTAATTTTAATTGTAAATTTTATTTCAATTTAGTTTAACACTAATCGTGAGTATTTCTTAATTAAAATTAGGCCTTAATTTTGAATGTTATTTGGCCACAGTTTAACATTATTCGTGAGATCTTTTAAATTCAGTTTTAAGATAATTTTATTTAGTTTCACTTTAACAAGTTGTGATGTTACATTTAACTTTACGCCATGATCTTTATTAGATATTTAACTTTGATCGTAGTCTTTAATCTTCGGTTTCTTTTTAATTATAATTTAATTCTAAACTTTAATTCTAAACTTAATATTAATCATGAGTTTTATTAAGTCACATTTTGTTTTTTGTGTATTAAAGTTTAACGTTTAAAGTTTAACGTTAATCTTGAGTCTTATTTAGTCACAGTTAAACTTTATTTTTGGATTACTATTAAATCTCAGTTTTAACTTAATAGTTGGTTTTATTAACCTCAATGTGATATTAAAAACCAGTTTAACTATAATGCTGAATATTTATTTAGCTTGAATTTAACTTTAAACGTTTGTCTTATTTCTTAACATTTTAACTTTAATCGCATGCTTTATTAAGTTGTAATTTGACTTTAATCCTGGGTCTTATTTAGTAGAGATTTAATTTTAATCGAAAGCATTATTTAGTACTAAATGGCTGACCTTACGTTTTAATCTAAGTTTAAACTTGAATATGAGTATTATTTAGTCAAAGTTTAAAATTAATTTTTGTCTTAATTAGTTCGAAAATAACTGACTTTTTATAAAATTTCTATTTAGCATTTATCTTAGCTGTCATTTAATTCTAGTTTAAATTTAAGCGTACAAATTATTAAGTCTCAGTTAAGTATTAATTATAAATTTAATTTAGTGACACGTTTTTTAGTTATGATTATTATTTAGTTAAAGTTTATCTTTAATCTGAGACTTAACTTATTTAAATTTTGAAATTATATTAATGACTAGTTTAACAGTAATATTATATTCTTATTAAGCTCTAGTTTAACTTTAATTATTTAACTTATCTGGTTACCCTTTAACCTTAATTGCAGGTCTTATTTATTTACAGTTTAACTTAACTTATTTAGTAACGATTTATCTTTAATCGTAGGTATTACTTAATCTTCAATCTCTGGTAGTTTTTTAAACAAAGTTTAACATTCGTTTTATTTAATTAGTGTTTCAGTTAAGGATGTTATTATAATTTTAATCTCAGGTTTTATTTAGTTCAAGTTTAATACTATTTAGCTCTTATTTTATAAAGATTTTTCCTTAGTCATAGGTATTACTAGATCTTAAAACCCTGGTAGTTTTCTTAAACAGAGTTTAACATTCGTTTTATTTAATTACTGTTTGACTTAAGTTGGGGATTTTGTTATAATATTAATCTCGGTTTTTATTTAGTTCAGGTTCCAATTTTACTTTTATTGAGGTTACTTTAACCGGTTTTATTTAATCCTAGTTAAACATTAATCCTGAGTATTATTTAAGTTTAACTTAAAAAATGTAACAGATTAACTTTAATCGAGGGTATTATTTGTTGGTATTTTTGGTACCATTTTAACATTAACCATAATTATTATTTATTTATTATTTTTTTTTTTTTTTTTTGTAATTTAAATCATTCTTTTAGTTTAGTCAAGGGTTAACTGCATTTATTTTTATAACTTTTTTTTGAGAGCGTTTATTTATTGCAATTTTAAGTTTAGTTGAGGTAACTTAATCACTACAATTTTAGCTTTAATTAAGGGAATTTTTGAACTACGATTTTAACTTAAATTAGGAGAACTTATTAAGTTCCATTTAAACTTTTATTATGGCCAATTTTGCCCCATTCATGGCCCATGAATGTTACTTCTTTTAGTCCCAATTTAAGTCAAATTTCTGGTTTTATTTAGTTTAGTACTTAAATATTAACAAATTAACTTTAATATTGGGTACTTATTAACTCCCATTTTAACTCTAATTTAAAAGACTTATTATGCTCTCATTTGAACTATACATAAAGGGAATTATTTAGTCCCATTTAAAATCTTATTAAGAGACATTTAAATCTTAATATTAATTTGTATTCCTTTTTTCCCCCCATTTAACTTTATTCTCCTTAAAATTTTCTGAACCAACCTAATGCTCGTTTATCTTTTATGTTTATATAATATGTATGTGTCTAAGTGTGTGTGTGTGTGTTTTTGGTTTTTTAATACTTCATAATAACAAAAGTTTTATTATGTTATTTTGTGGTCATTATTTAAGACTGTTTTCTATAAGTTTTCCAATTTCTTGTTTTTGTTTTTTTTTTTTTTTTCTATTATTTTGTTGTCGACTGTAGGTGGTATTCTTTTAATATTTTAAATAAACATTGAAAAGAAATTTTCTGGAAGAAAATTTTTATACAATGTGGTAACAAAATTATTTCAAGACATAAGAAATTAGGCAACAAAAAAAATTAAATTAAATGTTGTTCGAAAACTATTTCTTAGAAATTTACAATGAAGTTAATTATGGAAAACAAATTATATTGGACCTCTAGAGCTGAGAGAGAAATGTTATATTTAGCTAAAAAAATAAAAATACTTTTATAAGTGAAATTTTGAAATTTATTAAGAGACTAGCAGTCTATGGGCAGCGGTTTCAATTCCCAGCAGAAAGTGTGATTTTTTGCTTTATAATCACCTAATAGTCTATATTATTCTGCTCATTTAGAATCTAGGCTAGAATCTAATTTAAAATATTATTCGCAATATAAATCAAATAATAAAAAAAATGAAATAAAATATTTTAATTTAAATCCAAAAAAATAAATCACAAATACCATTTAAAATTAAATCCAATTTAATTAAAAATAATTACAATAAATCAAATATAATGATGCAATTAAAACCATTTTTATAATTATAGTACTTATATCTCATGAAGTACCATTAAGTACTATCACCATCAAATTGTATCTAAATACAAGTATGAAAAATAAATACAAAAATGAAAAAAAAAAGAAAGCAACGTAATAAATAAATACAAATAAAATCAAATATGTGCAGAGAAAAATATAAAACTCGTACACAAATCGTAAATAATTTCTGTTTCATATTTACGACTATGAGTTTTATTTTAATGAGTCATTTAGTCAATTATACATAAAAATCGAAATTAATAATATAAAATTCATTGAAGTGAAAAAGAAATTTGGGAAAGATTTTCATTTAATTAAAAATAGAAACTTTAAGGAGGAATTTTTGCCAAATTAGCTTACACCACATACTGGTGTTACCACAAAAAAAAAAAAAAATATGGGACTTGGTTTACAAAAAGTAAACATAATTTCTAAAACAAATTTTCATACAATTTTTATCTAAAATATTTTAGACCTCAAAATTTTTTCAAAGATTTAAACAAAAATTGTTTTAAAAAATATATTTTAGTAAAATGTTTAAAAAATTATAATTTTATTTATCTTTATCAAGCATTATAATGATAATTGAAAATCTGTCACCAGAAATAATTTAGTCTATATTAAACCTCTCTTCAAGGTCCACAAATGAAGAAGATAAATAAATAATTTAATTTAAAATAAATTACTTAAACCTTTCCTACTTCCTTTTTTGGCCCCAAAAAGTATGAACTAAATAAAATATTTTTCTATATAACGAAGCAATATAATTTAAACTTACAATTGATGTAGTTTCGTTTTTATAAAAGATATTGATCAATTTCTAAGGAATATAATTAAAGTGGAAAAAATCGAGTTAAAACTTTTCATAATTTTTGCAATTTTTTTTTTTTTTTTTTTTTTTTAATTTTTTCAATTTTTTTTTTTTTTTTTTTTGTCAAATTTTTGCCATTTTTTTAATAAACTATAAATATTTTTGTGTAATAAAATCTTTGTTAGTGAAGATATTTCAATGAAATATTCGGTAAATGTACCCTTTATCATACATACAAATTCTCAAAAAAAAACGAGAGAAGAAGGTATAGTCGGTCAAGACCGACCATATGATACCCTAC
>MINK01176728.1:0-11353 GCA_001735545.1 Phormia regina | reverse complement strand
TTTTTTTATATTAAAAAACATTATTGTATTTTATTTTATATTAACAGTAGACGTTTTTTATTCCTTAATTTAAGCTAATAATTTGAAAATATTTAAATATATATTTTTATATATTCTAGCGTATGATTAATATTAATTAAGGCCTAATTTACAAAAATCGTTCTAGAATGAACAATTCTTTTTGGATTTTAAAAATTTAAAATTAATATGAATAATTATAAATTATACATTAAAGTTTTATTAAGAAAACATTTGCCTAAACTTTATTAACTATAGTAAAATCATATCTTTGTAGATATATAAATATTTAATTTATTATTTTTTATTTTTTTATTAAAAGCAAAATTTTTTTTAAGAGAATTCTTACCAAAAACTTGGATTCAAAATAAAACTTCATAAACATTTTCTTATTATTAATATACCACCCTCGTTTTTATTATTAACTTTTCTAGTATTGTTGTATTTTGTCATTTTTGCTGTACGCACGAATTGTTAATTTTATTTCTGTATTTTTTTTTTTTTTTTTTGTGCAAAAATATTCTTATATTGTGGCTTTTTTTTTTCAAAAAGAAAAAAGTTTCCTGTTTAACAAAAATATAAAACTTTTTCTTTTATATATTTCATTATTATGGCATGAGTTTAACTGTAATGTTTAATTACAGGAAACCTTTTCAACAAAAACGTTAGAATTAATAATAAAATAAAATAGAAATTTCCAAGCTACAATATATACAAAGGAAAATATATAATAATCAGGAATAATTTAATTTATAAAATAAATAAATGTCTAAAATATTAATGAAGTAAAAAAGGACAAGGAGTGAGATATTGAAAAAGAAATTATAAACTAAAAGATTTGGAATAGGGGAGAGGAAGGATAATATATTTTAAACAAGAAAAGAGTATTTTTAAAAAGACTAAAATTGTAGCTTATATAACTATAAAACTGGATACTGCAACTGGTTTAAATAAATGTACATGTAAGGCTTACAAAAGGACTTTAGAAAACTTTAAGTTAAAGGTTTTAAAAATTCCAAAAGGGTAATTTTAGGGGGAAGCTAATAAAATACTAAGTATATGAAGCCCTATGTGTGAGGCATATTTTTAATTATAGATAGCTGATGATTAAAGTCACAAATGGGACTTTTTGTTTTACAGCGATTATCATATTTAAGTTTAAAATTACTTTGGATACCTTTAAGGTTAAGGTTTTCATAAGTAAAAAAGTCCTTTTTAGGAAGGCAAATAGAAGACTATATAATGCCCTATGCCATTTTTTTGACTGTAAAACACTGATGATTAAAGTCCAAAATAGGACTTTTCAAAAGTCTTATCTTTCTTTGTAGTGATTTGCATATTTAAGTTTTAAATTACTAAGGATTTTGTAAACCTATAAGGTTTTAATAAGTAAAAAAGTCCTTTTAAGGAAAGCTAATAAGATAAGATATGATGCCTTATAACCTTCTTTTTAACTATATGACCCTGATGATAAAATTCCAAAATAGAACTTTTCAAAAGTCTTATCTTTATTTGCAGTGACTTACATATTTAAGTTTAAAATTGCAAAGGACTATAGAAACTTTTAAGGTTTTAATAAGTTAAGAAAGGTCCTTTGCCCTATAACTGAAGCTTAATTTTAAATATAGAAATTTCTTTATTAAATTCCCAAACAGGACTTTTTAAAAGTCTTATATGTGTTACAGTGATTGCTATATTTAAGTTTAAAAGTAAGTTAAATTTTAAAACTAGGATTTTAGAAACCTTTAAGGTCTTTATTGGGAGAAGCTAATAACAGTTTAAGTATATGAAGGTTATTTTCAATTCTAAGAAGCTCATGGTTAAAGTCCGAAATAGGACTTTTTAATAGTTTAGTATATTTTACATTGCAAAGAACTTTAGAAACCTCTAAGGTTTTTTATAAGTCAACAAGGGCTTTTAGGGGAAGCAAATTGAAGACTATAAGATGCTCTATAACTGAAGCTTAGTTTTAAGTAGAGGACTTTAAGATTTTAATAAGTTAAATAAAAGGAACTTTTGGGGGAAGCTATAACTAAAGCATATTTTTAAATTTAGAAAACTAACTAAACTAAAGTCCCACATTTGACTTTTTAAAAGTCTCGAATGTAATACCGCGATTGTCATATTTTAGTTTAAAATTACAAAGGACTTTAGAAATCTTTTAATAAGTCAAGAAGGTTCTATAACTGAAGCTTATTTATAACTAAATAAAGCTGAGGATTAAAGTCCCAAATAGGACTTTTTAAAAGTCTTGTGTGTTTTACACTGATAAACATATTTCGGTTTATATCTTAACACAACTATATTAGCAAAATCCTCCAATTTTATTCCTTTTAAATAATTTCTTTACTTATTTTTTCTTGCTTTAGCATGTGTGCTATTTCTTTTAATATTCCTATAAAAAAATATAGGCTGATTTGGAGCCAGTCATTTTAAAAGACAGCAAAAAGAAATATATATATATATAAAGAAAAGCTGTGTAAAAATTCAAACACATGTTAAGTTATATTTAAGAAAATTTCTCACGTTTTTACTATAATTACGAATCAAAATACGTGACATGAGTAGTAAACAAATAAATAAATACAACTTAATGCCACCAAATACATACTCTCAATATTCACATACACAAATGCTTACTCATACACTTATATACATATACATATATAATATATATTTAAGACACATATGTGTTTGTCATACTACTTTATAACCAAATGTTGATGATGATGAAAATTAACAACTTTAACAGGAAAAACATATAAAATATAGCCTACATTTAGGAGTAATCATAAAAATAAATGTTTTTCTACTCAAAAACAGCAGAAGAATATAAAAGCAAGAATTGAAATAAAACCAAAAATCATAGCTAACATTATATGTGACCCTATAAATACTCAAAAACACATGCCTTAAATATACATAAATATAATGTAAATAAAAAATATACAAACATTCTGTTAGTACTTACAAGAATTTATAGTCTTTTAATATTGAGCAAATAGTAAAAAAATATATATATTTATTTGTTATTTTTATAAATGTTTCTGTTAGCTATAGTATACATATATTAAGCTTTATTAAAATCTACCCAAAAGAAAAAAATTATACTATAAATATTTATTTTTGCTGCTAAGATTTTTATGAATATTAACTGGCGTAATAACAAAAATGTCTACATTATAATTTTTGTGATTTTAATGATGATTTTATAGAGATGAATAATAACAATAATACAAAATAGATTAATAGGAATTAAAGAAATAATGAGTAAATAAGTATAATAGATTGGTTAATGGAAATTGTTATAAGAAAAAAAAATGAAAAATAAAAATGTGTGAAAAAATTGAGAAGTCAAACAATGTAAAATAAATTGTTTTTTAATACCCATCATATTTATGAGCAGATCATTCTAAATTTTAAAAAAATATTTCGTAAAATTATTTTTAGTTTAATTCTTACACGGACTATTCAATAATTTAGACCATAAACTTTTTTATAGTCTTTTCGATAGATAATTTTATAGTCTAGTTCATATATTATATAATAATTTCTTAGATACTCTATTTTATAACCTGGTTCATAAACTATTATATAGTCTAGTCGATAGCCAATTTATAGTCTAAACGACAGACTACTTTATACTCTTCTCGTTGAATATTTCATAGTCAAATCGATAGACAATTTTACAATTTAATTGAATGACTATTTTATTGCTTAGTTGATGCACTATTTTATAATTTAGTCCATAAACTGTTATAAAGTCGATAGATTATTTTATAGTCTAAATTATAGACTATTTTATAGTCTAGCCGATAGTCTATATTATAGTCCAATCTATAGACTGTTTTATTTAGACTATTTGATAGACTATTTTATAGTCTAGTCTAGTTGATAAACTTTTACAAAGTCTAGTTGAGCTTTTTAAGTACAGTTGATAAACTATTTTAAAATTTAGTGGATAGACTATTATATAGTGTAATCAATAGACTATTTTATAGTCTAGTCGATTAGACCTTTAAAATTAGTGGAAAGTCCGCTTATTAATGATATGGTGTAGTTCTAATATAGTCGATTTGATAACGCTAATAGATTTAGTCTATTTTAATGTGTCCTATCCGATTAGAATCTTTTAATGTTAGTTCGATTAGGACTATCCTTATGGTCTATTACGTTAGATCTTCTTCATAGTCTTTCCGTTAGACTATCATATATCTATACTTATTAAACTTCTTTCATATATATATGTCCATCAACTATAGATATCTAGATCGGATAAGATATATTTTTATAGTCCATTTATACTCTATTTTATATAAATATGTTGTTGACTATTTTAATGTTCAGATTTCGATAGTTACTACCTTTATATCACTAGTTGATGGGTTATATTTCAATAGTCTACGCTATTTTTAATTAGTCTAGTTTGATGATAACTATTTTATATCTAATCGATAAGACTACTTTTTATAAACCTAGTCGCATAGACTATAATAGTTCAATCGAAGTTCTCTTTAAGTCTAAACGTAAGACAATATACTATTATGGTAGTCTTGTCGATAGATTATATACTAATGGTCATAACTAGTAGAAATAGCCTAATCTTAAGATCTACTCGATGTAAATATTTTTTGATAGAACTTCTTTATATTGTAGTCGATAAGACTAGTCTAGTCTAGTCTAGTCGATATGAACATTTTACAATTTAATTGAATGACTATTTTATTGCTTAGTTGATGCACTATTTTATAATTTAGTCCATAAACTATTATAAAGACTAGTCGATAGATTATTTTATAGTCTAAATTGTAGACTATTTTATAGTCTAGCAGATAGTCTATATTATAGTCCAATCTATAGGCTGTTTTATTTAGACTAGTCTAGTCGAAAGACTTTTTTATAGACTAATTGATGGACTATTTAATAGTCCATAGGAAGGACTATTTTATAGTCTAGTCTAGTTGAGCTTTTGAAGTATAGTCGATAGACTCTTTTAAAATTTAGTGGATAGACTATTATATAGTATAATCAATAGACTGTTTTATAGTCTAGTCGATAGACTAATTTATTGTTTAGCCGAAACACTATTTTATATTCTAGTCTATAGATTATTTTATAGTCTAGTCAATAAACTATTTGATAACCTAATAGATAGTCTATTTTATGGTCTATTCGATAGACTCTTTTATAGTCTATTCGATAGACTATCTTTTATTCGTTAGACTATCTTATAGTCTTTCCGTAGACTATCATATAGTCTAACTTATAAACTTTTTCATATTATAGTCCATAAACTATTAGATGGTCTAATCGATAGACTATTTTATAGTCTAGTTGATAGACTATTTTTAATCTAGTTGTTTAACTATTTTATTGTTCAGTCGATAGACTACTTTATACATTAGTTGATGGTATATTTCATAGTCTAAGCGATTGACTATATTATAGTTTAGTCAAATGACTTTTTAATAGTCTAGTTGATAGACTAGTTTATAGTCTAATCGAAAGACTATATTATAGTCCAATCCACAGACTATTTTATAGTCCAATCGATAGACTATTTAATAGTATAAACGAAGTTCATTTTAAAGTCTAATCGTAAACTATTTTAGTCTATAGTTTAGTCAATGTATAGTCGATAGATTATTATATAGTATAGTCGATAGATTATTTAATAGTAGTCTATTTCACTCTAGTTGATAGACTATTTGATAGTATAGTTGATAGACTATTTGATAGTCTAGTTGACAGACTATTTGATAGTCTAGTTGATAAACTATTTATAGTCTAGTCGAAGGGCTTTTTATAGTATAGTCGATAGTCTGGTCGGTAGTCTATTTATAGTCTTGAATATTTAGGAGTTTCTTCGTGATAAACAAAATTAAATTCTTTCTTTGAATTTATTTCGTTTCTCCGGACTCTAGTTAAAAGAGAACTGGTTCAAAACTGGTCAGGATGTTTTTAGTCGATTGATCCACTTTGGCTCAATAGAGTGTAGTTTGTGTTTGTGCTACATACTCCAGCTATTAATATTTTGCATAGCAAACTCCTGTTCTATCGATGTTTAAATTTTTTGAAAAATTATTTAGCGGTTTAAAAGATCCAGACTTATTACCATTTATTTTGCACTTGTCTTCACTGGGTATTATTCAACATTCCTATCTTATAAATTTCTTAATTAAAAAATGACCTTAATCCACTGTTATTATATCACACAAATTATTCTTACTTATTTTTGAGCCCAAAAAGAGTTTTTTAATTTTTTGAAACTTTATTTAATTTTAATTTTAGTTCTTTCTATAGACCTTTTAAGCTTATATTTAAGATATCTAAAAAAGACAACATTATAAACAATCATTAACTTTCTCTTAAGCAATTTCCTTTCCTTTGTCTTTTGACTCTTTTTTTTTATAAAAAAACTTTCTTTTAACTTCTCACTTCCTTTCTTATATTTCAAACAAATTGTATTTAAGAAATTCATGACATCATCTCATACTAATAAAACAGCAAGCAACCACCACCATAAACATCAAATGTCGCCCACACTCTACACAATCAACCACAAACATCAATAATTCATTTAATGTCCAAATCCCCAACACCCAACAAACTCTTCTTTAGCTAGAAAGGAAATAGGAATGATACAATAAAAGTGTATGTAATGCATAAAAGATGAAGCGTAAATAGACAAAGAAGACAACACACTGTGCGATTTCTTTCAAAATACTACCAAGAGTCTTTAGACTACAGCAATAGCATCAGTAAAATCCAAAAAAGAAGAAAAACATATAACCAATAACTCAAACATATAAAACTGAAGACTCTTTAGAGACAAAACATTTTGTTGTCGTCAAAATACATATATATAGGAGTTATAGAGATGAAAATTTCAAATAAATATTTGTTGTAACTAACACACGTATCATTGTCATATACATAGATACACTTACATATACATGTACGCATTTTAAAGAAAATAGGATTAACTTGTCATACACAATTGAATTTAATTTTCTATACCAAAAATAACTTACACACATACATAGAATAATTTTAATGCCTCCTCTTTTACACCCACATTAAGTTTTTAATATTCCTTGTTTATTATCAGGTCTATAATACCACAATCGCCTATGTCTAGTCTTTGAGTCTATATAAGCATCAACATCAAACATTGTTTTTTAAATATGTATTTGTGAATTTATTAATGGGGTTATTTTGTGATTGGTTTTATTGCAGTTTTAGTACCCTTGGCTGCCGCTCTCTTCCTTCAACTAAACACATTGTTTGAAGTATTGAGATTTTGAAGGATCAAGTTGCATGTATCAAGTGTTTTAATAAATGTGCATAAAATGCATGAATACATGCATAAATGAAAAAAAGGAATCTGCTAGAGAAAAAGGGAGAGAGAGATGAGCATTGAATGGGGGGAAAAATGTACTTTTAAGAAAGGTACCTGTAGAAAATGTTTGAATTTTTGAAAATGATTTTATTACATATTACACTCTATATTTTATATTATATTCTATATTCTATCCTATATTCCATTCTAAATTCAATCATATATTCTATTCTTTATTCTATACTCTATTCTATATTCTATTCTATGTTCCATTCTATCCTATATTCTTTATGGTATTCTTTATTCTATTCAATATTCTCTTTTATATTCAATTCCTTATTCTTACCTATTATTTGTATATTTTATTCTGTATTCTCCTCTTTATTCTATTCTATATTCTATTCTATATTTTCTTTTATATTCTGTTTCTATTATATGTTCTTTTCTATTATTTATTCTATTCTATATTTTATTCCTTACTCTATTCTATATTATCTTCTATTTTTTATTTTATTCAAATTTTATTCTATATTCTCTTTATTTTTTATTCTATATTCTCTTTATTTTTTATTCTATATTCTCTTTATTTTTTATTCTATATTCTCTTCTTTATTCTATTCTATGTTCTCTTCTTTATTCTATTCTATATTCTTTTCTTTATTCTATACCATATTCTACTCTATTGTTATCTGTTCTATATTCTATTCTATATTATCTTCTTTATTCTATTCTATATTCTATTCTTTATTCTATTCCATGTTCTCTTCTTTGTTCTATTCTATTGTCATCTATTCTATATTCTATTCCATATTTTCTTCTTTATTCTATATTCTCTTCTTAATTATATTCTGTATTCTATTTTATATTCTCTTCTTTATTTTATACTGTTATTTATTCTATATTCTATTCATTATCTATTCCATATTCTCTCTTTATTCTATTCTATATTCTATTTTATATAACATCTATATTCTATTCTTTATTCTATATTCTGTTTTATATTCTATTTTATATTTTATTTGATATTCTATTCCATATTCTATTCTTGATTCTATTCTATATGCCATTTTATTTTATTATATTCTTTTAACTTTCAAAAAAAGTACCAAATTTTCTAAATCCCTCTCACATCAAGACAATTATCCTGTTCTTTTTTAAACACATACATACATTTACATTTTAAACTAACGGTAATATCATGTTAGTATTGTTGCTCATACTTTCTACTATCATGTTAGTATTGTTGCTCATACTTTCTACTAAAAGTACAAATAATAAAAAGAGTTGGTGAATGAAATCGCAAATACATACATATACCTACATATATATGTATTTGTGAGCATGTGTGTGTGTGTTTAAAAGTGAGCTGAAAGTGTATTCTGTTGTGTTGGAGTATAATTCATGATATGACAAGTGTAATGCATAAAATTGCATGCCATTGGGGAAACATTTATCATCTGCATCACTTTGTTACTAAAGTAGTTTTCTACTTTCTATTCTTCATTCCTCTTTTTTTTTTCTAGAATTTGAATTTATATTGAATGATGTTTTATGTTGGTCTATTATCTGGGTATGAGTGCTCACTTTTTTTTCTTCTTTGCTATATGAGTCCTTAATGCGGTAGTATATAAGGATAATTTGTCAAAATTATATTGTAAAAGTATGTATGGTTTAATCTCATAAATGAAGGAAAAGAGATACTTGTCCAGTTTTTTCCTGTATGAAGAAGATTGACTGGTGATTCTTTTTCTTGTAGATGGTTAGAGGAAAAAAAAAAATAAAAAATTTGCCAAGATAAGAGGTTTAAAATGAGGTTATAAGAGTCAATTTATATAAGGATTATAATTGAGTCTAATAAGGAGTTATAGGAATTATTATAATAGGAAATATTTAAATTTTATATATAATTTAAAATTGGTGAAAAAACATTGAAATATAAAGCACGATATAAAGAATAGCAAATAAGAAATTTTACATATAATTTATAAAATATATATTTTTTCATTGGAACTTAACAGGGGAACGCAAAAAAGAAACTCTTTGTGATGTATGGTTTTATTTAAAATATTTATTTAGAAAATATTTTACAAATTATTTTATTTTTCAATTGAGCAATTTGTTCGTTTAAATTTGTGTTTGATATAAAGATTTTAATATTTTTGGTTTAAGGTTGTTTTTTTAGATATTTTATTCTTGTTTGGCATGCTCTGCTTTCAAATGAATTCCTCCTTGAGGATGTAGATCTGCAGCTGCTCCACCAGCTCCTTCAGCTAATCCTTTTACACCTTCAGCTGCTCCTTCAACCAAACCTTTAGTGCCTTCAACTATTCCACCAGCTCCTGCGGATAATCCGTCGCCAACATCACCATGGACTGAACCAGCTGCTCCGCTAGCGGCTTCATGAAGTGCATTAGAAGCTCCTTCTATTCCGCTGGCTGCTCCAGCTTCACCTTCAGCAGCTCCAGCGGCACCGTCAACTGCACCAGCTAATCCTGAAGCTACTCCATCAACAGCACCTTCAACAATACCGCCAGCTCCTGAAGCTACCCCATCAACAGCACCTTCAACTATACCACCAGCTCCTGAAGCTACTCCATCAACTGCTCCTTCAACAATACCGCCAGCTTCAGGAGCTGCAGCAGTTTCCCCATCAATTGCTCCAGCTGCATGGTCAATGGCTCCTTCAGCAGCTCCAGCTGCACCGTCAGCTGCTTCGTCTAATCCATTGGCTGCTCCAGCCTCTCCTTCAGCTTCTGCTGCCACTTCACCGTCTAAACCAGCTTCCAATTCCCCATCATGAGCTGCCCCTAATTGAGCTCCAGCTTCAAGTTCAGCCTCAGCTTCAGGTTCTTCTTCAGGTTCTTCAGCATCTGCAGCAGCTTCAGCTTCGGGAATTTCTTCTTCTGGCTCTTCTTCGGGCACATTCTCATCCTCATCTTCATCACTATCATCTTCTACTTGAGCCGCAACTTGTTCAGGATTTTCTTCATCTACAGCATCTTCATGTTCACCATCTACTTTAGCTGAAGCTCCTACAGTTTCAGCTTCTTCTGCTACAGCATCTTCTATTGCAGCTATAATGGCTTTAGCAATAGCACCAGTACCATCAATATTAGATTCAGCTTCAGCATTTGCAGACTCTCCTTCAGCATGTAGGCCACCCTCTAAACCCAAATTCTGAGCATTTTCCGCTTTCACTGCCAGCTCTTGATCATTAGCAACACCTCCTGCTGCCCCTTGGCCATTAACAGCACCTAATAAATGATTAATACCACTTGCTGCTGCTTTCTGACCACCAGCAACTACTTGACTGATGGGATTTTCTGCCTCATGTTCTCCTGCAATATTAAGTCCTTTACTGATAGGATCTCCATCATGAGCTCCACCAACACTCAATCCAACGCCAGCAGAATGTTCACCCAAATTGGGTAAAGTAGCCGATTGTGCTTGCTGCAGTGTTGCTATAAAAGTAAAACCTTTTAAAATGTTTTTTTTTTTTTTTTTTCAAAAAAATATTTTAATTTAAAATCCTTTCGATTTACCTGCTAATGTAACGAACGCTACCAACATGTATGAACGCATTGTAAATAATGGTTTGATATTTCTCTGAACTTGAAATTGTTTTGTATACATTTTCTTAATTGTTTCATAGTTTTTATTCATTTTATTGCAAATTTTATTTGCCATTACAGCAGCGAACTGGGTTAATTTTATGGGCATAAAGTCACGTATTTAATATTTTCTCATTTCGTTGGAATTATAATTGATAAAATATTATTTATTAAAATGTTATTAATAAATGTAATGAATGGAATGCATTGTTGTTTTATAATACTGGTAACATAATTAAATATTTAGCAATTTAAATATGTAATTCTATTAAATTAAATAAAATGTAAAAAATGTTGTAATAATTTCATAATGAAAAGATAGAAATTTTAGTTATTAAAGTATAATGAACTCAATCGAATTTAGTTTGAACTGAAAAATATA
>MINK01176726.1:0-11486 GCA_001735545.1 Phormia regina | reverse complement strand
GTGTAACTAGTAAGACGGCAGATTAACAAACATAAACAGTATTGTGATACGTGGGTTCAGCATCTAAAAAAATTGTTTTAGTACCCAAATAAAAACTCGGGAAATTTTGGACATCGCGAACAAAATTCATCAGTTAATGCACCAAAAAAGGAAGTTTTTTTTTTTCATTTTGTTTTCGGTTACAAGACACGTTATTTAGTAGGCGAAGTTTTTGCTGGGTAACTGATGAATTTTGTTCGCGATGTCCAAAATTTCATTAATTATTATTTGGTACCAAAACATTTGTTTTAGATGCTAAATTTATGTTTGTTAGTCTGTCGTCTTACTCGCTACACCAAAGTCGGTATTAGCATACACTGTAATGCATACAAGAAGATGTTGCTTTTAAAGTTGGAAGCTTAGTTTTAGCTGATAGAAGTGATGTAGAAGTCATTCAGAATCAGTTCTTTAGCCTCGTTCTCTAAAATATTCCTTAAAACGAATATAGAACCACAATTAAGATCTGCTGCACTAGGGCCAGAATTAGTTGTGGTGCCACTAGTTGGGAGGATGTTATAAAATAATCTGAAGCTGTTCTGATTACACCAATTCTAGAACTAACTAATGATTTTAGATCATGTTCTAAAATTTTTCCTGGGATTTATTTACTTTAAATATGATTCTTAGAAATTTTTATTAAAGCAAATGAAATACTTGTCATATCAACGAATAGTTTCCAAATTTAAAGTAAGAGTTAACCAACTATAGAAATAGCTTGCCACCAAACTAATGCCTTTCGTCTTGGGTGTACCGCAAGGAAGTTTAAAATAAAAAAGAATAAACTTTTTCTGAATGATTTTGCGGCTCTCATACTTAACAGAATTGGAATGAAAAGGACTAATATTTGGCTTGAGGGTATGCTCAAGCCATTTAAATTATTATTTTTTTTTTATTTTCGAAAGGTCACGAATTTCCTTCCCAGGGTGAAACGTTCCATAAACAACCAACTACTTCACGCTTAAGAATGAATATTCCTACGAAAATAATATGAACAATTCGTTGCGACTGCACTTTTATAGTAAATGTTATTGTTGTGAACGTTATTTTAATTTAAAAAATTTTAGTCCAAAGAAGTTTTAAACATTAATATTTTCATTTAATAAATTCTTAAGTAGTACTTTTAATAAATATTTATCTTTTGTCTGTTAAGATTTTGCAAGTTTCTCATTTCATCAATATATCTAAAGATCAACGAAATTCTTAAGGACGTGTTCATGTCTCCTGCCACTTTTTTATTGAACGTAAAAAATTTTAAATATCTTTAGTTGTTTTTTGTATTTGTGTGGAAAGGATTTAAATGAAAAAGAAAAATTACATGACAAAAATGTGTTTTTGGCGGCGGTTAAACAAATAGTACTTTTCATTAGAACATACAATTATTTTTGTGGTATGAAACTGTTGCAAGAAGTTTAACCACGAATGTATGATGTAGTATGTAAATATTTTAGTTGTAAAATACAGAATGAACTTTAAGCAGTTAAGGGTTACGGTTAAGTTATCATTTTTATCTATGCAGTAAATCTTTTTGCTTACATATCTGTATATCTGTCTACTTACCCAGTTAACCAAAACATCGTAAACGGCATTCTCTTCAACGATTCAACCTACAGCAAAATTTCGAATACTATAATATGCTAAAGGCATGAAAAAAGACAATTCCTTGAATGTGTTTTTCTATAGAAATTTTATGTCAGCAAAATGAAATTCAATGTCATTAATATCTTCTTGTAATTAACCTACATTGTCTGTCGTTTACTTGTGGAGAAATTTCGGGCCACTTGTTTGAAAATGTAAAAGTCTTATATATGTTGTCTAGAATTTTACATTGTCGTACTCCCATCCGCGAGGATGTTTTAAAAGACAAGACCAACTGGGTATATCCAAAGGTAAATATATTTACCTCTAGAAGGTTGTGTGTATGTGTTTATCTGTCATTGAAACACATTTATATATCTTTAGTTGCCTAGAGGATAAAAAACGACAACAACAACAACATCAGCATAACAAAAACAAAGCGACATAAACACACAACATAAAATAAAAGGAAACCGACAGACGATGGATGGATGGATGAACCAATAGAGAGAATCAAATTAAATAGCGGCTTACCACAATTAGGTTATAAAGTACTTCGTGTTAAAGAATATTCTTTAATGTACATACATTCACACATACATATGAATGTATATTTATATATGTATAAAATGTATGGGTGTATGTGTATATTGTTTAAACATGTGTATTTTAAGTATTTCGTGTTTATTATTGAACTGAGGAATTATACGGATTAAAAAATCCAGTTTAACTAATGCCGCAAAAAAAAAAAAATGATGAAAGTTGTTACTGTGTATTTCATTCATATCCTCCGGTGTGTAACAGTGAGTTGACGGGGGTGTAGGAATTTATGTAGATACACAAACACATATACATACATACGTTACATGTACAAAAAGTTTAATGCTTCGTTTGATAATTCAACTTTAGAAAACAACAAACCAAATATGGTCTTGAATGTTTACAAAACAAATTTTGACACATTTACCAAATGAATTTGACTAACCAGAATGTGTGGTTGTGTATCAATTTACAGATTTCCTTTTTAATACATAGTATCCTTATGAGAAGAAACACACTTCTCTATTTCAAAATAACGAATCGTAAAATTATATTTCTTTTTTTTACAATAATGCCGAAACAAAATTATGAGTAAAATCGGATAAAGGATTTTTTTTTGTTTATAAATAATATTATTGAAACACAGAAATATGTTAAAAAGAAAAAAACACAATAAGCTTTGATAATTCATTCATATAATAGTTTTAATTACTTATAAATATACTTTTTTTTTTTTTTTTTGCAAAATAAAAGAAAAACAATTGTTTTTCAAATTCAAATGCACCATTTGGCTGTAGAAATCAAACCACAAAAGGAAAAACAGTTTCATGACACGCATACATGCAAGCAAACAAACATTTTATTATATTTGGTAGGTCTTAGCTGTAGATACCTTAATCATACTATACGAACAGTTCAAATACTATCTTTGGTATCTACTTATCTATCTATCTGTCTCAAATATTATCAGATATTTACATCTTTCATTGTCAACGCATCGCAATTCTTTGGTACGTGACAGGAAATATTTTCTCGCAACTTCACAAACAAACATACACTTAATTATATATGTCAACAGCCCAAAAGTGTTCATTCAAGCACAAAAAAGTCTATTTTTGTATGTATGTATGTATGAGCGAAAATTTGTTTGTTTGTCTGAATACACTCAGAGAAAAATGTTTGAAAATATTATATTACAGTGATATAAATATCATTGTATGCTAACTTAAAGAAATACGAAAACAATTTAATGAACATTTTTAAGTTGTTAATTTTAGTTTCTGTATTATTATGTTTTTATAATTTAGTGGCGTGCATTTTAATTTTTAAATCATGCCATTTATAGTATTGCCCGCCAAAAATTTCAACAGTACGGTAACAAGATTCAAAGTGAAAACATTTTCAGCTCAACCGGTATCTTTTTAAAACAATTTAACAGTTATCCAGATAATTTATATTCTAAAAACTCTCCAGCCAGTGAAGAACTATACTATAATATATAATATATAGAAACACAGTCTCAACTCCACATTCAGGAGTTATTATTCACAAGTTTCCAAATTTTCGGTGAAAAGATTTAAATACAAACGAAAAATAAAAGGAATTTTCTGAATTTGAAGGAGCAGAAAATGCTATTACAACGCAACAATATATTGTACAGGTACGGATTATGTACTTTTTTCCTCCTAGAACTCAAAAAGATCAGACAAGCGGAAAGCTGCAAAAAATGAGTTTTTTATCATTTACAATCCTGTTATGAACTGAGTTAGCTTTTCCAATATCAAATAAATATTTTATAGTATAAAATGACTGCCTCAAATCCTATCCCACTTACAACAGCAGATATAGTGTTATAGTCTTAGATTTTTACGTGATATCATACGTATATATTTTATGGGGTCTAAGATGATTATTTTCACATATTACATACGGAATAAAACACCCATTATTTTTGTTAATGATTATAAAAACAGGTTTTATTAGGTGTGTTCGACTACACATTTTATATATACTTTAACAAATTTCAATAGCACAATACTCCTCCTAGAAGCATTTCGTCCAATCCAATAAGATCCAATCCATACAAACATTGTTATAGATTTATAGCCATTTATTTTTTTGCAAATTACATTTTTTATTAATATTTTTTTTTTCTCTAATGGAAAGTGTATGAATTATATTTAAAAAAAAAAATATATATATAAAATAAAATATTTATAGTGGAATGCTAATAGGTTATATGTAGTACAGATACAAATATTTAAGTATGGAACGAGTCAAACGTGAGGCACTGATATTGTGATACACTTATTATTACATTTTATCCTCTGTGCCGATGACAATGTGTCACAAATACAATAAGGCATTTGACAGATAATGGACGGCAAAGTGACAAGTTGTAAAAAGAGTATATTTTCTGATACATATCTTGAAAATAAACGATTAAAAGGTATAAAATATTGTATTGCATGACAGACAGATCTTCATACAGATTGTGTTTATCTACTACTATTGTATTGTGTGTGCGTTTTTTTTTTTTTTTTTTGTAATTTTGTGTATAAGGGTCGTTCTAGTGGTTGTTTAAACGAGAATAAAAGAAATCAAAATCAAGATAAAAAAAAAGTTTTCTTGTTTAAATATGCTTGTGTTCGTTCACTCACGATTTGATTTAAATTCCTTGCGTTTGTTCATTTTTATTAAATATACATTTGAGCTGAATATTTCAAACAATAGAAAGTTTTTAAATACAGTTTTATATATTCTTTTTTTTTTTTTTTTTTTNNGATGACACATTGATTATACGGCCAAAGAAATGCTCTACATTTTTTTGATTTTGTTTTAGGATTATTTGATGGTCAATAACGAAATGGTATCAAAAGAGATAAAAAAAGAAAACTTATTTGTTATATATTTTTTACTATAGATTTTTGTAAAAAACCAAAAACAAAATTTAAATTTTCATTTACAATAATTATTTTAGTATTATTATCAACTTTTGAAATTATAGTCAACTTTTAGCTATGATAGACTATATGATGCAACTTATTTTATTGAATATATTTAGTTTTTTTGTTTTAATTTTTCTACAATGTCGAAGAATGTTTTAAACTTTTATATGCCAGACACATAAAAATTCGCAATAATAAAATTTAAATATTATTACAAATTAAGTGCGCACGATTTGTTCTAGTATTTTTGGCATTGTCACAATTTGATTTGTATATTGTGCATTATTACGATAAAATATAAAAAAAAAAAAATACCTCCCTTAATTTTATTTAGAATAAAAAGAATCTTTTATGAAATTGTACGGGAAATGTTTTTTTCTTGTTTTATTGAGTTTTTATATGCGAAAACAAGTTGTAAGATAAGCGTTATTTTTTTATTTATTTTTTATATAAATTTCTAGCAGTAAAAATGTTACAAATACAAGATAAATATTTATTTAGCATTATTGAGTATTGCACGTGAGAAAAATTCATATTACATTTTAATACGTAAAGATTTTATAAACTTTAAATTTCAAGATTTAATTTCAAATTTGTGAAATAAAGTTTAAGAGATAAATTCTAATAACGCTAAAATACTATTTCAGAAATTTAAATCTGTACATGGTAGGTGTAATTCCGTTAGTAATTTAACAAAAAAGTTTATATTTTCTGGATCCTTGTTAGAAATGATAACGTTAGTTTGTCGGTTGAAATGTCGTTTATAAGGACCACCGATAACTGACATACATAATATGTATATCAAACGATCAAAAATCTTTTCGAGAATTTTGCTATTGAAATTTAGCAATATCGATTTCTCAAACCTTTAAGGACTTCGTTTTTACAAAAAAGTTTAAGAATTTTTTTTCACGAATATTTCTACTGAAAAAGTGAAACAAATCGATTCAATAATAATTGAGATATTGGTCCATAATTAATTCTTGATGAATCCTGATGATTTTAACTTTTATATTGATTATACATAAATATTTAAAAATAAAGAACCGAGTTAGGGGTCAACAACAAAAATAAAAATAATATAAATACACACACACAAACATGTTTATTAGGCATTGTAATGTAGATTTATAAATGCGAAAATATGAAAGCATACTTTAAGGCGAAAATTTTATTTATTGGTAAAATGGTGAAGGGTATAAATGTTTCGTCGTAGAAAGAATATAGAGCTCGATCTCTTATCTTTGATTTTAAAAGAAAAATAATTTAATTTTGATTAATTTTATAAAAATTTAATATATTTAGAATACATTTCAGGTTTTATTGATAACCACTGCAATAACTATTAATAAACTTTTAGACTTAGACTTTTTGTCCTTAACAAATAAGATATATGTATTTTAATGTAATTTGGGAATGTTAAATTCAAATATGGCATTAGATTTTAAAATAAGTTTTTGCTTAAAGATTTTAAATATTCGTATCTAAAAAACTAAAAACAATTTTGAAAAATTATTAAGTCAAGTTCAGAACCTTGTATAACTATGTTACTTGAAAGTAATTAACTTCTATAATGAAATATAAGAAATAACTTTCTAGTGCACATACTTGCAATAACAATAATATGTAATTAGTTTACTTCAAAAAAATTAATGTTAAAATTTTATATACAAATTAAAAATTCTGATCTTTAAGGTGGATAGAACTGGAAATATCTGTTTCGTTTTTGCTTTTAAAAATAAAAATAATAATAATACTCTATTGTCAATTTGCGACAACTATATTATTTTATAAGAATCTAGAGACTAAATCAAGGATATTTTCGGAATTTTATAACGGTTGACAGCGAATGTTGTCAACCGTTTAGAGTTATAAAACATTTGTAACACGAAATACATTATTATTATTATTATTATTATTTTTTTTAATTAATAACAAAAATATTTTTCTCATCTTTTTTTTTTTAAGAAATTGACGGTCACAATTCTGATGAAACTGCTTCGGGTGAGGGGGAAAATTCAAATGGTGGCGTATCTAATTTAGGCGCCAATGAAGATGATCAAGCACGTTTGATTCTAAAACGAAAATTACAAAGAAATCGTACATCATTTTCAAATGAACAAATCGATAGCTTAGAAAAGGGTATGTACATACGTGTTTATATTTACTAATAAATACAATTATTTTATTAAAGTTTAGGCAAATAATTCTAAATACATATAAATTTAATATGACTATTTTATATTTAAATAGAATTTGAACGCACTCATTATCCTGATGTTTTTGCGCGAGAACGTTTAGCTGGAAAAATCGGTTTACCGGAGGCACGCATACAAGTTTGGTTCTCAAACCGAAGAGCGAAATGGCGAAGGGAAGAAAAATTACGAAATCAACGTCGTACTCCAAATTCGACAGGACCTGTCTCGTCATCTACCAATTCGGGAGCTTCAGTGACTGACAGTCCAAATAGCAGTAGTATTGGAGGCAGTTCCACGGTGCCACCTGTTATGCAAGTTTCAACTAGCAGTAAGTATTTGTTTACAAATTGCTCACATTTTTCACAAGATATAAAGCAAAAAGCTATTATAATTTCTAATAAATTAAAAAAGCTCGTATGTTTTTTGACTATTTTGGCTACACCACACATTCCACAGATTCCATGACAGATTTGGCATCACCTTCTTCTATAACAAATTCAGTTGCAGCTGCCAACGGCTCTACGCCTTCTTTGACACCAGGTAGTGGGCACATAGATGCTGTGCCACCTGAACATTTAGAAGGTCCAGTAACCCCGGTTGTTCACAATAGAAGTTCTACCACAAGTTCCAACAGCGACATTACCCATGGACAAACTAACAACAGCAATAATGATCGCAGTAGTACCAACAATAATATTTCCTGCGCAACATCAACCGCTAACTCTGGTTTCATACATTCTCTTCATCATACTCCGGCGACTCCTCATGCTCATAGTGTGATGCACTCAGAGTCTCATCTTGGTAGTAGTATTATGCCAACCCTCTCACCACAACGCATTAACTTGAATAGTGGATTCGGTACAACAATGCCAGCGATATATCCATCTATGCATCACACTGCAATGTCAATGAGCGATACCTATAGGTGAGTTACAGAATAAGGCCCTTAATATTATGTAGTATATATGTATATAAGTATATATGTATATAGTTAAATTATAATTTTCAATACAAATAATAATTCGATTTTATTTTATCACTTTTTTTCTTTTCAGCTCTATGGCACCTATGACAAGTTTTGCGCATTCACATCCGCCTATTACATCTATACCCGGTTCACCAATTTCACAGCAGAGAGATCTTGTTTCACCTTCTTTATATCAGTGTCACGTATCTTTAAGACCTCCTGTTCCACCAAATCATCATCACGTAATTTCTAATGGAAGTTTTGGATCTACTGCTGGAAACGGTAGCTGCAATACGACAAGTCAATTGCAGCGTATCGGCAGTGGTTCAGCAAACACCACACCTACTTTAAACTCAGGTCAAAGTAGTTACGATAGCTTAGGAGTATATTCTCATTCTGTTGGTTTACCGCCGCCATCTACGACATTACCAACACACCAAGGTATTAATAGTTGTACAGAAAGACAAACTTCTTGCAGTCCGCACTCCAACTTAAGTAATAATGTTGGCTTAAGCAGTCATAGCGCCTCAGTTCCAACTTCAACAGCTACACCATATTCTCAAATGGGCTATAATGGTTATACTGCAATTGCAACGGCTGCAGCTTGCAATAATACCAACAACAGTCCTTCCCCAATACCACATCCTTCAACGGGTAAACAGCAGCAATTTTTCGCTTCTTGCTTTTATTCGCCCTGGGTATAGAGAACAATGTAATAAAGACATATAGTATATATAAATACATACATATACATATATATATATATATATAAATATAATTAAAATTAGAATATAGAAATAAAATGTTTTAAAAATGGTTTCTTAAGAAAAGCATCAGCACATCACAATATTTTTATGTATTTATAGGAACTTTCAAAAACATACAAATACAACACAAAATAGATTAAAAACTTATTAATATTCCAAATGTAATCTAAAGAAATATTTTATCGTCATGATCATTTAAAAACAAAAAAAAAAAAAAAAACAACACATATCTTTACCGGTTAATGATTTTTACACAATATAGAATAACTATTAATAATTATATTTACTTAGAGTTTTTCATTTGGAATGCCCCATTTAATGTATGAATATGTCTCTGAATATAAATATACAACGTTTATATAATTTACAACATTGTTGCACAAACGTAAGGTGCTATTTGTTTTTCACAAATTTTCAAGAAAATGAATGCACTATTACAAGATCTTTGCAAATACATATGTGAATTTATTTAGCGCACCGATGTTATATTTTTTATTTATAAACTACGTTTTACGTTTCCCACAATTAAGACACATTTCATACATACATACGTATATATGTATTTGTACCCAACACATCCATATTGTAGAGAGTATTATCCGTTTGTGCTGATGTTTGTAATTATCAAAATATTGGTCCAGCACAAAAATGTTAATAGGCTTTGAGTCTATTTAACGATGTCCTTCTGTCTATCTATCCATGTAAAATCTTTAATCAGCTCAGAACTAATTTTTTTCTAATGAAATCTGATACACATGTAATTTATGACCCAGGAAGGAGACCTACTTAAATAAGGCTTAAAAACCTGCCCAAATCTTTGTTAAAATAAAAGCGAAGGACCAATGTACATGTTATGAGGCTAATGCACGTAAAAAGATAAACAAATTTCAACTTTGTGATGCGGCCGCTTCTAACAAGATAGTCATATCAAAATTATTGAATTTTTTGTAAACAAACTGAGAATTACGTTGCCGCGTTCTTTGACCCTCCACTAAAAAGAATATGTTGAATGACTAATTTAGTTTCACAATTTTTAAACTAATAACTGATAGTTATTGTGCATTAATATTGTTGGATTATATCCAATTTGCAATTCAAAAACCATAAAAAATGGCAGGTTTTAAAACAGGGACATTCCGATTGAAAAATCCGTAAAAAATTACATAGTATTTCTAAAATTATACATAATTATACAAACATGAATATAAATATATATAATTAAATTACTATTAAAACGTTTAAACTATATTGTTTAATTAAGGAACTATTATTAAGCTAATTAAGTATGTACTAATTGGTCAGTGTCTGGGAGCATGGATGACGGTTCATTTTAAATTTATTCAAATCATATTTGCTAGAGATTTTGAATAAATCTCTAGTGGTTCTTGATTTTGAATAATTTTATTTGTCACTGATATTCAGACTTTTAATAAGATCAACTGACTAATTATGCTTTAGAAGTAATAAAATTAAGCTACTTTATTAAACAAATAAAACCTAAATACATAAAGAGTTATAAGTATAAAAATATTTTACGTTGGATGGAAGTAGTGTATTAGAAAAAAAAACAAAAATAAGAAAAAGAAAAAACTTATAAAAACATTTAAATATATTGGATTTTATTTCAAATATTAAAAGTTGTTATATTCTTTTATTTCTGCATGAGTTTTTAAGTTCAGTGAGAGATAAAAGATGGTATATAGTTTTCTGACGAGAATCAGAAATCATCGTCAGCATATGTATAGCCCTTGCTAATTGACACCTCCAGACTCAACATATTAAAATCATTCTGTAATGAATGACCAAATCAAACGGTAAGGTGAGGATTCAAAAATTAAAGATTTTTTAAGTTTGTAACACCGAATTCTGTGGCGAATACAGTCAAATGCTTTACTAAAATCAATCGTCATTAACAGCGAACTCAAACTCCGAACTCGATATTAAAACGAATATGTTCAGAAATATCCAATACAAGTCCCATAGTTTTGTAACCACCTTTTTGAATTTGAACAAAAGTGTAACATTTTTCTTCAGGACTCAATACTAAACGATAAACTTATCAACCCCTGCTTAAGATACCTTTTCAAACATAGGTCTTATTAGATGCCAAATACTTTTATTTTATTAGATGTCAAAGACTTTATTTTCAATAGGAGCAGGGAGAATGGTAGCCGCCATACAAAGTATATATTTATTAATACATATCTCCAGAACTATTACAAAGAACATCCTAAGATTTTGTGAAAATAATTATATAATCGATCTATGTAATTGTGAAGAAAATGGGGAGGTTAGCTTTAGGGGGAGATATAAATACTGGTAAAGAAAAAAACTCAACCAAATGATACTCCCAATCAACAAAAAAATAAAATCTTAGAAACTATTTAATAGGAATTTCTTTTTTATACCCTACACCACCAAAGGTGGTTGGGGTATTATGTGTTTGTGCAAA
>MINK01176719.1:0-10548 GCA_001735545.1 Phormia regina | reverse complement strand
AGAAGCTAGAGGCAAAAGGACGATTATCTGTGATCAAACTCGTATTTTCATTCAAGAAAATATCGATTTTTACGGAAAAATTTCGCTATAAATTTTCTTTTTACGGATAAATTTCGCTATAAATTTTCTTTTTACTTAAAAATTTTGCTATAAATTTTCTTTTTAAGGAAAAATTTCGCTATAAATTTTTTTTTATAGAAAATTTTCGCTATAAATTTTCTTTTTATAGAAAATTTTCGCTATAAATTTTATTTTTATAGAAAATTTTCGCTATAAACTTTATTTTTATAGAAAATTTTTGCTATAAATTTTCTTTTTACGGAAATTGTTTGCGAAGTTTTCCTTTCATAGCCAGTTTTTTTCTAACTCCTGTTAAAGTTTTCTCTTTAAAGAAAATTCACGTTTATTTCTTTTCACTTAATTTTTGTACATTAATGAAAAAATCTGCACATATGCAAACAATATGTCAAAGGACATTTCAGAGCAAAAAGGAATAAAACAAACACACACACACAGGAAAAAAGTGGATTTTAAAGGTGATGACTAGTAAAAGAGCAAACAGCAACAATGAAGGCTGCCCAAATCAATGAACAAACGAAATCTAAATCCTTCAACAAACGCGAGACAAAAAGGGGATGAATTTCATTTCAACACAAAAATACCAAAAAAAAAAAAAGGATACAAAACCTACACATTTAAAGTGAAATGTTGTTTGACAGCACGTGAATGGTTTGGACAAAAATGTTTCGACACAAAACTGTCTTTGTATGTTAAATACAAGTGACACATGTCCTGTTCTTGTAGCAATATCTGTGTTTCACTATATGTATGAATACATGTAAAGTGTCCTTTTTTTTGTGGACAAGTGTCAAGTTGTATGACACATACACACAGGCACACACACAGTCGCACAACAAAAGACCTCTTTAATTTATTTCTTTGTATCTTTTAGTGGCTGGCAAATTTTTTTTCTGAAATTCATATTCCTCTTATTTAACGGCAATTTTAAACCAAAAAAGGATTATTTCTCTAGTTTTACTTGCAAATTTGTTTTATTATTTGTTTGCTTTGTCTCTTATCCAGTCGTCAGACAACAAACAATTTCATCAACAAAAGACCAGTGATTTTTCTAATTTACTAGTAAAAAGGATTAAAATTAAGGCAAAATAAAGAGGGATTTCTTGTTTCATTTGAAATTGTTTGCATGTGCGTTGCAATTTTTAAAGCCTCAATGAATGCAAAATTTTTGTTTGACCCCGTTTGTTATCTTAAATACATGGAAAAAATTAGTGAAATGAGATTAATAACTGAAATTTGATTAGTTTTCTATTGTTGTAATGAAAGGCTTGAAAATTTGTTAGTTATAAATTTGATATAGTTCTAGGATTAATAGGTTCTATTGTAAAGATATTTATATTTATAATCACAATACAATAGAAGGATTAATACGAAGGATCTGAGAAGTTGAAATAAAACAAATTAGTAAAGAAAGGATTTAAGGAGAGTACAGGTTAAAAAAAAATCATTCATCTTTTTATTTTCTAAGGAAAATTAAATATGAAATATTTTCCGGGTAAAATTTAAAATTTTAGTTAAAAAAAGAATCTGGTAACAGTTTTTGATTTTTGGAGATTTTTGCAAAAAGAAAAATTTTTATTAAATTTTTTCTTTGGAAATAAATTAATAGCCTATGATCGGCAAGTGAGATTTGCTTGAAATTTGGTATGGACATAGCAGAGGAGTGTATAATATTTAGTTAAGAAAAATAACTCAATAGACCTCTCAGGTGCGGAGCTAAAAGGGCTGAGTTAGGGTACTATTTCCCTTGAATTATTACTAAACTTTAAAGTGGCATAGTTCCGCTTCTATAAAGGATACTGATTTGATTTTTTTCTATATAAAGAAAAATTATGTCAGCTAATGGAATTTAGATGAAATAAATCAATTTATTACTTAATTATTCGCATTTAAAAATTACATTTTTGTAATAAAATATTTTTTTCCTTTTTTTTTTTTTTTTTTTTGAGAAACTGTATCTGTAATAAAATCTTTGGTAGTAAAGATATTTTAACAATATTTTCGTTGAAAGAAGACTTTATCATATTAAATCAGAAAATGAAAAAAAAACTGTAAGATTTTTGTAAAAAATCGCACAATTCCCAAAAACTACAGCGAAAATTTCAAAAATGGGGTTTCTCAAATTTTTAGCTATAAAATCCACATTTTTCTAAAGTTCCATATCATTTAATTAAAAACTTTTAACAATATTTTAAACATATTTAAACTGCATTCCGTTTGCCGATTTCATCTTTGGAATTTTAGAAAATATAGACTAAATTCAAAACTTTAATATAAAATAGGTCAAATTCGGGAGGGTGTGTACCTTGACCACTTGAGTAATTGGGCTCGCTTTTACTCTGAAGTTATCTCTGTAAAGTTAACTTTCAGAAAAGTATAAAATTATTATATGTTGCTAAAGAAAATTTTATTTTAGAGTAAAAACATTATCTGTGATCACTCGTATTTCCATTCAAAAATCGATTTTTATATGCAAAACATAAAAATCGATTTTAAAGCTAAACGAGAAGAGCTAGAGGCAAAAGGACGATTATCTGTGATCACTCGTATTTCCATTCAAAAATCGATTTTTATATGCAAAACATAAAAATCGATTTTAAAGCTAAACGAGAAGAGCTAGAGGCAAAAGGACGATTATCTGTGATCACTCGTATTTCCATTCAAAAATTCAGCCGACAAAAAATTACAAAATTGTGGACTTGGTAAATATATCGACCTCAAATGTTCTTTATACAATAACAATTTTGTCCTACACATCTGACGAAAAATTTTATAAAATCGATTAAAAATATATATATATGAACTAAACTAGACCAAAAACATGCAAAATTGAAGAAATTAAGAATTCAAAAGCAAATTACTCGAAAACTATTAAACATAAAAAGGACAAGCAAACACGTAGGTATTATTAGGGCCGAAAATATAAATATATTTTAAATGGGACGGGGAAAAATTTGTCAAGCGTTAAAATTTTATTTGTATGTCCGGGTTACCGTACTTTGAACTCCCTTAGCCCCAAACCCTGAGGGGTTCGTTTGGTTCCCCTTCCAAACATAACATTCTATACTCCTCCGCTATAAAATTTCACGCAAGTCTAAATACTCGATTAGATTCTGACCCACTGCGCATATGGAGGTATTTAATAGGGTATCCAATCGATTAACTGCCATTCGGTTATCCGATTAATTTTGGTCGATTAACTGTTCGAATAATTGAAAACTTTCAATTTTTGAATAACGAATAAACCGAATAATTTGTGTCGAACAAGCGATTAACCGTAATCTAGTTTTTTTGGTGTTATAATTTAATAAATTTTTTATTTTAAATTCAAATTTGTGTCAACATCATTTCAAAATTGGATAATAGACATTTCTATCAAAAATAAACACGATAGATTTTAGTTCGAAAGTGCCAATAAACCATAATTTCACTATTCATGACTTTCTTCTCACTAAATAGATATCAAAAAATGGAACATTTATTGGACTCATTCGACTTTGCATTATTTCTAGATCTCAGGTTTAGATTCTTGCTTACTTCTCTGTATATTTTTTTATTGGGACATCTTATTTAACAAAATGCGACATTGAAAGATTAACCCCCTTATTTCCTAAATTCCTTTAGCTCACTTTGAAAAAATTTCCATACAAATTTTTGAGGGGAAGTGAGGGGATTAAATAATAAAGCCCTAAAATTTTATAAACTCTTGAACATGACAATATACTGATGACAAGCAATTTATTTATCACATAGAAATAAAAGAAGTGAATAACATTATTAGTATTATCTAAAGAGTTTTTTCAATTTTCTGAAACAAATGGGTGATAGATCTATTATGATAAAGCCTACATTATTTATATTAGGTCTCTATATATCTATATTACATTTTATAAATAATGTTATTTATATGCCTAATGTGTATTAGTAAAACAATTCGATTAATCGAATAATTTGGCATTAATCGGTTAATAACCGATAAACTTAAAATCTCGAATAATTATTTGTCAAATAAACCGATTAATCTGAAACCCCGATTAATTGGATACCCTAGTAGATGTAGTTTGGGTTAACACATTATAATTCAGAAGAAACCAACTTCTGTTTTTTTTTCATTGGTTACGGTATTTGCATTATCTGCTTATAAAAACTAAACCAGTCGGTGAATTTTTTAACATAAAAGTTTAAATACTTTCTGTTGGTTTTTAAAGAAATATGTGTTATTTTCCAGAATTATACAAATTATAGATTTTATTGTCTAGGTTAATTTTTAAACTCGGTTCCATTTTATGATGTGCTTTTGATGTCCTTTCAACTATTTTTTTCTAGAGCATAATATCTTTCAGTTTCATGAAATTATGGACATTATGATGCATTAGCCTCTTTCTGTTCAAAAACATACAATTTCATTGTTACCGCTCCATTTTTTGTTTTTGTTGTTATTGTAATGAGAAGAAGCTACAACAGTCCAAAAAAACTGCGGAGATTTTTCAAAGGCACTCATTGGCGTATATGTTTGTGTTAATCGAACTAATTTTTAAGCAGCAATCATCTCCAAATCAAAAGCTTTCTTGGGAGTTTTGATTTCTTTGATACACGACGTCCTAATCCCTTAAGCATATGCAAAATAGATTAGAAATAGAATCGCCTATTATACACTAAAGATAATTCTGAAAAAATTCACCTGATTTACGTTCACGTTATTTTTTCCTTCAAATTCTTACTTGCGTTTCTATATAACGATTTTTTTTTTTCTTACTTTATACATCCTCAGGCTAAATATCTTTTAATTTTTTTTTTTTTTATAAAAATTCAAAGCAATTAACTTTTATGACACTTTTCTTCCAGAGATTAGCTGATTTTGTTTCTACTAGGTTTCCATTTTATGACTATGACTTCTTTGTATAATATTATGACCCAAGAAATAGTATTTTGTAACATTAATGTCTTCCTAGCAATTGTTTTATATGACCGATATACGATTTTATGAAAAATTTGAGTTATGTGTTTTCAAGAAAAACTAGTTTTGCTAAGAGCATGAAACTTAGCACACGGCTAGTGAGCCTAATGACAAATGTAATTCAGTTAAAAGATTTTTCATATTTTATCACATCAAAAGTTATAAGCCGAAGAACATGCACGGATTTTGTCGCCGTCCTTATTTAGCAATGGCAATTGTGATTATACATTTTTATACACACAACTGTATGTCCTGGCATATATACCTTCCATTTGATTTTTATATCTTCATAATAATAACAAACTTGTTTAGCAAGTTCTTCATCACATTTACACATGTATCGTCATAATCATCTTTATCGGCAACAGCAGAAGAAGCAACAACTTTTCAATTCATTACATTTGGTTTAAATGAAAAATAAGGAGAACCTTAGGACCTTGAGAGCATATTATATTTAGTAGTTAATATTTTTGCACGAATATATACATACACCAGGTAATAATCGAATACATTTCCATATAAATACTAAATCCATTGTATGTAACTAACTACTTCTAGTATAAACAGTCTTTGTATGTGTTTTTTATAGTTAAATACGAGAGAATGTTATAGTATAAGGGCAAAAAAGTGTAAAATTGTATATAAAATATACATACATCTACTACAGAGATGGAAATTTTGATACAAAGTATTTTTTTTTTTTGGTACTATTTAACATTCAAAAGTACTGAAGTACTCGCTCGTGTCATATAATGCTATTAAACGAATTAAATTAAAAATACAATTTTGATATAAAAATATATTTTTGAGATTAATATTGATATTTTGTCCGACTGACAAATTTATGATGATACCAAGAAGTTGTGACAACAGGGACAGTTTTTTTTTTGGATAGAAACAAATTTTTTAAATCATTTGATTTATGTTTATAGTTGGCGTTTAAAAGTAATAATGAAATTATCCTGAACACTTTCTTTCACTTAATGCTGTTACTTCGTATTCCCATAAATTTTTTCATGAAAGTAGGACCATTCATATAGGTTTTAATTTATGAAATAGTTTTTATGCTCTGTAAATCAAATTAAAGTAGGAATATTTCAAATTTTAAAAGCATTAGGTAACTTATTATATTTATTATAGAAAACTAATTCTGATACTTTTCTCTATCACAGGGGTTCTAACAAGATCTTGCTTCGAGACCCACCACAAATTTGTATATAAGAAAAAATGTTATGTAAAGAAAATATACTTCATAAAAAATTAACATTAAAATTAAATTTAAATATAGGTGTAGCAGAGGTGTGGACAGTGATAAGCTTGCAAAAGGGCACCAAACAGTCCCTCAGGGGCAAAGCTAAGAGGGCTTAAAGTAAGTTTCCTTTTTTAGGGCTCATTCGATTTTAAATATTTGTGTATACTCTTGTGTTTCAATTATTTGCTTTTGAAATTTTAAGTACCACAATTTTCAAGTTCTTAGTGCAGATATTTTAATATATTTCCGGCCGATTTTGTTAATTTTTTCTATAAATTTGTTTTTTGACCAAAAAAAAAATGAATGTAGACTCCATAAAGATCACAATAATGTATATGAATCAGTTTTTTCGTCATTTGATTGTTACTACTTTTTTGGTTTCATAAATTATATTTCCGTCCCTGTTATAAATATGTATTTCCATTTGTAAATCAATTCAAACTTTGATTGGAATTTTTATTTAAACTTAAACTTTTTTTTTTAAAAAATTTCAACACATATTCGCGACCCCTCCAGAAAAGTCCTTACGGACCCCTTATTGAAAACCGTTGCTCTATCAGTTCAATGCAATAACAGTAACATTTAATCTGAATAAAATCATATAACATTCTTTGAGTTTTGCACTAAATAAAGAAAAATAAATATCAAAAATTTTAATTTTAATACTCTAAGGGTAAACAAAGTACTATTAGAAATTTAATTTGGTACTCAACAATATTTTCATTTTCCATCCCTGATCTACTAACAGGTATTATTGCATTAATATAATAATATATTGACAATTTTATATTTGCTGTAAACATTTGATAAAATATAAAAAATATATATATTTTTTCTTAAAACGGAATGTGATATAAATGTAAGGTTGTTGATCTATAAAATTTTAGAGTAATAGACATTTGAACAATTAGGAGTAGTTCCCTTTAATTTATTTTGAAAAGTATATTATGTAGAGGCTATCATCTAAACTATGCTTATGAAAAGATTATATTTGATCATAAATGAAACTATTTTTTATTATACGATAAACAAAACTTCCTCAGTTGGAGTGAAGATAATCGAGACACATTTTCTTACATACAATTTTGTATGAAAATTCTTTAATTATAGGTAGTGTATTTAAACTACAATTTGCTTCTATATATTAACATTTAAAATATTTTCTGATAGCCAGAAAATTTCAATCAAATACAAAACTGAGAGAGAATAAAATTGAAAACAAAAAAGCAACTAAAAAATAATCTCACACAAATGTAATTTCGCTATGGTATGCGTAGCGTTGATGAAAAGATAAGTACATCAGAAAGTACTTTTATTGTTACAAATAAAACATGAAAAGTACCAGTGAAATCTTACACCTAAATTTGTTAGCAAATATTTTAAAATGTTAATTATATTTGCTTTAACGAGCCAGGAATAAATAATTATATAAAATAATTGATTTAATATATAAATAATTGATAATATTATAAATAACGCGGGCTAAAGTTAACCATTACCAAAAATAAAAAATAAAAATTTCAGAATAACTGTTATTTTTGCTCGAAAATATCAAAATCAAAATATAACCGGTATTTCTGTTCGAAAAAATAAAAATCATAAAGTAACTGTTAATGGTTACGGAACTGTTAAAAATACATCCTCAAACTAATGAGTGATTCCAACATATTTGTAAAACTTTTTGCTGAAATTTAAACAAACACAAAGTTTCGTAGACCCGACCAGTGTTGCCATTTTAGGACTATCATTGCTAGACTTAGCATTTAAACCGAATAAAATGCAATGGATAAAATTTCGTGCTCCTTCAAAAAAATATGTGGACTAGGATTTCAACTTGCTTAACACGAAAATGCATTTATTAATATTATTTTTTTTTTCAGTCGAAATGTTTTATTAGCATGTCATATATTTCGCCCTAAACATAATGGGTTTCGATTTTATTTCACAATATTTGGTTTTTTTTATGTTTTCATTTTTCAATATAAATTTTTTCACGAATTTCGAAATAGTGAGGTAGATTATGAATATAATGACATTAAAACAGTTGAGAATTTGGCAAGAATTGCATAATATTATTTTTTCTTCATTTAGATATCTTGCAATATCAAAAATATGATAATAGGCTCTAATTTTCTGCAAATTATTCTTTATATTCTAGAGGTACCTTAAACTAAAGAGTAACAAGAGACAAATGTAATTGTCAAAAACCTAACTCATGCAATAATAAAACACATGTCATCAAATATATTTTATTTTTGCCATACAAAACAAATCTTTGTTTACGAAACAACAATTTTGTTTAGTTATTAATCCGTAATATCACCTCTATATGTTTCTCTATACCTTAAACTATTCATTGTTACTCCAATAAATTCCAACTTCACACCATCATTATCGGGCATACAGGTCCAAACAATGAAGCTGCCGCCAACATGCTATACTTTATATTTGTCGGTTCACAGCACACATAGGAAATACTATCCAAACCAAATATATAGAATCTTGGAATTTAAAATTTTATTAAATTAGTCGTGATTGTTTCAAAATCATTTATAATCGATCATCCCTACTCTAACGTTGCGTATGGCCCTATTTTACATTATATTTTATTTTACATTTATATTATATTTTAATTTAAACATTTACTGCCAAAATCGGAACAAAAATGGTATGTCATGACTATGACTAAATAAAAAAAATAAAGTCCAGTGTGCCTTTCCAAAAGAGAAGTGTCTGAATAAAGGTGAAACGACAACGAAATTTTGGACGAAGAGTTCGAGGACCAATGTAAACTCAGAAACAAATAAGCATAGTCCGCACACTTTACCGCAATCACTGCATATCACTGGTTTTTAGCCTTACATTTTTGGAAATTGAGGTTTTCATTTCCACAATCTTGAATTATTTATGAAATGAAGCTCCGTAGAAATTACCCAGACATTTTATTATCCAAGGAATTTAAAATTATCCCATTTTTGGATAATTACACAGAAATCGGCAACACTGCATTTAAGTCAATAATAATTTTTATTCCCTCGTGCTACCACAAAAATCGAAAAAAATATTCGATCCGAAAGTTTGATATGTTTTAAGGTAATATTTCGGTTTAATTATTTAATTTACGTGAGCTGGACCACTTTTTGTCAAAAAAAATTGCAACATATGATAGAAAAACGACGACTACTACATATTAAGCAAAAACTAATTTAAAATTTATTTTCATTCTCGCGAAATTAAAATTTTACTAAAATTTTCAATGATTTTATTTTGAATAGTATTTTATGAAAGTTTGAATACTTTGGACATTTTTCATCGTAAATTAATAATGTAGGGCATCATTGGAAAGCTCTTATTAAATACTTTTGATATGCGCATTCATTTAACCCTTTAGTTGCACAAATAGAATTTTTGAGATTTTCAGTTCATATTGGTTCATTTTAATGGCAAATAAATAGTTAGTTAGGGATATAATGTCTCCGAGCTGTAAAGCTGCAAATTTCAAAAACTTTGTTTTACTCGATTATTATCAAGGTTTTAAATTAACTTATTATCTTATTCATAAATTTATCAATATTTAATAGTAATAAGTATTTTCATGCGATTTATTAGCAAAAATTTTAAATTTAACCTTTTAAGAACTAAATGTATAAAATTGATCCTCTAGCTCTTAATGGGTTAATTACGTATTATCTTCAATAGTAGCAGGATAGACCATTCCTATGGTACATTAAACCCTAATATATTTTGAAAAGTGTCCAAAATATATAGAATTGCAAGTTTGATCAAAGAAAATATGAGAAAATATTTTGCGACTGAAAAGAGACATAATAATACCCTTTAATTTAAAGTTAATTTTCATTTAACTTAAATTTTGGTAATGATATGAAAAAATACGTAATTTTAGAGGTGTTTTGAAAATGGTCCAGCTCACGTAAATTTAAAGATTGAGGTGTTATATTTTGGGAGTCATATAAGAACATACTAATCTTCATTTCTAGAGGGGTACATTTGCAATTTTTTTCGTAAGGCACTTTAATATATATACATATGTCCGATCTTGAAGAAATATCTTACATTTACTTTTTGTTTACGAGATATAAAGATTCAACGTTTCGTTATATAAATAATTATATTTCTTATTTGAAAACCGATCGGAATAAAATGTATATATCATTTTGTCAGTGCTTTGAACTATACAGTTAGGGACAAAACTATTTGTACACCCCATGCATTTCGTATATCTTCAATAATTTATAAAGAA
>MINK01176715.1:7072-17367 GCA_001735545.1 Phormia regina | reverse complement strand
GCGCAGTCATCCATAGGTCCATCTTTTTCTTGCCATACAGCGTTCCACCAAGTTTTACTAATCTCTCGTCTTTTATCATATATTCTAGTATTCGGCGATTTAATCCTACTTCATGATATTTTAGAGCATTTCTTACCATTTTTCTTGATCTGCCAATTTCTCTAGCTATTTCTGAAATGTTTTTACTGCGATTTTTCATGCTAAGTATAAGCTTACAAAGCTCTGGTGTACACGATGATGTCTTGCCCATTTTTAAAGAAAAAATAGTTTTATACGCAACAAAAGTCTTTATTTTAATATAATTTATTTTATTAAATAACTACTTTTATTTCACATTTTTTTTGTATAATATAATGGACTGATTAGTTGTCCATGTGAATTTGGACCTTTTATGAAAAAAAAAAAATGTTTGCATTGAAATTTTAAATGTTTGGTTTCTATGTTATATGTAATAATTAGACTATAGTATACAAAACAAATCCTTGTAATAAATATGTTTTAAAAGTTTGTGTATTAAAAGAAAATAAATACTTCAAAATATTTCTTAAAGGTGGGCTAATTATATGACCGATACTGCACATACATATGTACATACATATATACATATGTACATACATATATACATATGTACATACATATATACATATGTACATACATATATACATACATATGTACATACATATATACATACATATGTACAACATAAAATGATTTATCTTCAGGAGTGAAACTTACGCAAGTTGAATCAGAAGATTAAAGATTTTTGTGTGTGTGAGAGTCTTTTTAAGGATCATTTGTCATTTATTAAATATATTTCGCACTAACTCATGAACAGAAAAACCACAATATACTACTGAACTGATATTGATCAACCAAATTGAAATTTGTATCTAAAAACGTTAGTGATCTTCAATTTTCTTTTCTTACCCATTAAATTTTAGACAATATTATTATATCAGAAATATTCAAAATTTGTATATCAATCTTTGACCGCCAAAATATAGTAACCGACAAACTTTATATACATATAAAAATTACAAAAATGCCTCTCCTGCAATGTTTGGCAGTGCAGTAACTTACGATATTTTCGCAGTAAGGGATTGATATGCTTTCATTACAAAAAAAATGTTTTTACAATATAATCTTGTTTGCTACAATACACAAAAATTTATAATATCATATTTGAAAAATATATTAAGAGGTATAAATAAATTATCCTTTAAATGTCAAAATATTCTTTAAATTGATAATATGCTGTAAATATTTACTTACAAATGAATGCTAAAATGATTTATTTGTTCCGAAACGTATAAATATTTTATCGGTGGCTTCATTCAACGTCCAGGAAAAAAATGCAATTTGCTCAATACTTTCGATGTTACAATTATGGACAAAAAATAGTAAATTATATACTGTACTATACAGCATTAAAATCGTGGGACATTGGAACATATCTTTGAATTGCGTATTCTATCTCTAAGCTAAACATTTGACAGTTTACATTCAGTAGTAGCCCGCTTAGTATTGTCGTTACCTATGAATGTTCACGCTTTCCAATCCTTAGTAAAATTGTTTATTATATGCAGAGGATTTACTATGCAGCTATACACATGCGGTTTAATTATAGATTTCTTGCTAAAACATTTACATTTAAGTCTTAAGGCCCAACCAGTCAACTTTTCAACGCAAAGTAGAAAAAAGAAAAGTTGCGTGAAACGTTCTGAGCAACCAATCAAGTAAAGTAAACGTATCATATGTTTTTGAATATTCGTTATTTAAACAACTCTGTCTTTGGTTATTTTCCAATGTAAACAAATTTCAGAGTTGTCAAAAAGTCACGTAGCTACGTAAAAATCTAATTTTAATAGATTTCTGTGATGGCTACATACACAAGTCTGCATAAGACAGGTTAAAACAGCTGATTGCGATACGATCAATTTTTGTTCACTGGTTGGGCCTTTACGTACCGTCTATACTAGCCTTTTTCTTGTTCGCACATGAACAAAACGTCGGCAGAGAAATACACTCAATTTTTTCCATTTGTTTTGAGTGGGCAGAACATGCGCCTCTTCTTCCGCATGCAAAATGACGTTTGATGGCAGACATGGTTGCTCGAACAATTGTGCGAACAACGGTGTGCTAACAAGAACAAAACATTAACATGTTGGGTCCACACTATCCAAATGCATGTGCGCACAAAATTTTGTTTATTGCTCAAACATGAAAAAAGCATGTGTGGAAGACGCGTAAACGTCATTGGAAATGTTAAGGATTAGATAACAATTATATATGAAGTAAAATGATTGTTCGACACTACGAATTATCATGTGATAAAATTAAATGCTGAATGTGAAAATCCCTAAAAAAAAATTAAATTAAAAAATGAAATAAATTTTTCTTATATCATCTATCCTGATGATATAAGAAAAGCTGAAGGATTTTTATATGATTTTAAATAAAAGATGGGAATCATCGTTACAAAATATACGGATTTATTTTATTTTTTTCATTTATATAGTAAATTACACTATGTTTTACTTATTTGAAAAGTTATAATCATTAAAGTTTCTCTGTTCAAAAATTATAGCGATATTTCGATCATTTCGAACAGTGCTGGTTCTATCCTGTGCAGTGTATAAACTCAAAAATGTTTCATCAGTATTTAGCTACTAAATTATATTCTCTTTATGAGTACTTGCATCTTTTCTGATATTATTTTAAATTATACATCTATATCTAATTATTATTTTTACACAAAATAATGTCCGTTACTATATTTTAAGTATTAGTTTAAATTATCAAATATGTCTATAACAGCCGTTCATCATGTACGAATTAAAAATAAAATTGTTATTGTTTGATAACAGCTTAAATAAAACGTTCGTCACACATAAAAAAACACAGATCCATCGTTTAATATATTTAGTATATGAGTTGCTCAAAGTCCAAATAATAAACAAAAATATTAAAATTAAAAAATAAATAAATCTCTATTTTATACATCATATACACATACAATGTATGTATGTACATATGTAAACTATGCAATTTAGATAGAAATTATTTTAGGTAGATGGTTAATTAGGAGTTATTTTTAAAAAAGTTATAAACATGTTCTATTCTTCATAGCATAAATCCCAAACTAATAAAATAATTTATATAGTATTTAATTTAGAATGAACAATTAAAATCACTATTATCATACTTACAATTATTTGTCCCCTTCTTTTTTATGCATATAACATGTTCGTTCTCTTACTTGACCAATTGTTTGACTTTAATAATTTTTTTATGATTTGCTTTTAGTTTATTTCACTAAACTCTTCATTGTACCGGGCACGTATGACATAAACTTAAAATTTATACTTTTTGTTTTGTCTGTACTAATATTTTGCCTGTGTTTGTATGTGTATATGAATGTATGTATATAATGTTGTATGAGTGTGTATCTATTTAGGTAGTTAGATATATTGGTATCTCTACTATAGCCGGCGAATCTGCTAATGACACAACAAGCAACATACTATAAAACAAACCCTCCTAAACTAAATTGTGTGTATTCTAAATACGCATAATGGAATAAGGTGTATGAGGAGTTATGTATGTAAATTAAAAAAAGAATTTATTGTTGCAATATTTTAAATTAAAAAATTTTAAAATTTGCTTATTTTAGTTTTACAATTGAATGGACATCATTTAAATCGATACTTTAAAAAACAGTAATAATTATTATTATTTTTTTTTTTACATTTGAATAATCGGAAGTACTATTTGCAATTTCGTAAATAAATAATTGAGATGAAATTGTTATAGTACAGTCGTGCACCCTCTACCACCAAAGGTGGTTGGGTTTGATTATGTGGTTGTGCAAATTGTAACGCAAAGAAAAAATTTTGCCTACAACCCACCTTAAAGTATATCGTTCGACTAGAATCACTTCTTGAGTCGAATTAACGATGTCCGTCCCGAACTGTTGTCCATCAGGTAAACTTGTGTACGAAAATTCCTACACCCACCTTAAAGTATATCGTTCGACTCAGAATCACTTCTTGAGTCGATTTAACGTTGTCCACGTAAAGCTAAAATTTTAGAGATAATTTGATGAAACTTGGTACATATGAGTTTTTTGGCACAAGGACGAATGTTCACCCGGAATAGAGTTTTAACACTCAAACATACCTTAAAAATTGAAATATTTTAATGAAATTTAAACATAAATAAGTTTTATGTAAGCATAAATCTATGTGCCAAATTTCATTAAGATCGGTACATAATTTGCCATAGCTCCCATATGAACCACTCTTTCGTAAATCACTTTAAAGTACATAAATCCCATAAAAATCTTTATATTAATTTAATATTTGACACATATAATATTTATATAAGATCAGTCCATAATTGACCATAGCTCCCATATAAGACCCGATTTGGGCAATCACCAAATGTGAATCTTGGTATCGACGTAATATTCTGCAATAGTATATTTTTATTCTCCACTTAATACAAATATAGGCCCATAATTGGCTCCTTCCCGAATTTTGGTACATATAATACATATAATTTACATTGAATGTACATATATAATTTAATTCTGGTCGTTTTTTACATGAAGCTAAGGCCAAGAAATAGTATTACAGCCGTTAAAATAATCCATATATCTACTAGAAAAAATTAAGTAGGTATGGTTTTGTTTTGTTAAGGAATATTGTGCTGACATTAACCACGTATTTGGTATCACTCGATATACATATTTATGTCTGTATATATTTACTTTACTGTTGAAAATATTTTTTACATATCGAACTTACTGAAACTCCATGGTTTTCATTCCTAATATGTTATTTTTGCATGCTATTATATCTTGTTGCTGATATTTTATTTCGTTTTTGATTTCTATTGATTTTGATGATAAAACCACTTCATTTTCAAAACTTTTCTATTCCCTTTGGGTAAATTTTTATTTTATATCGATTTTATTCACTGGCAAAAATAAAAAACAAAAGTTATAAATTCTACCACAATATTTAGGTATGCTGATAAAACTTAAAAAATATAATTTTTCAGATTTAAATCTAAAGAATATGTTCATGCTGAAGATTTTTACTTAAAAAAGGCAAAATTTTAATTTTGTACGTCTGCTGTGAGCTTCAAAAACATCGGAAAGTGGAAAATGCTTAGCAGATTATAAAAATAGTTAATAATTTTTTTTTATAAATAATATATAATGTATATGAAAATATGAAAGCATACTTTAGGGCGAATATTTTATTTGTCGGTAAAATGGTTAAGGCTATAAAATATAGCATCAATTTAGTTCTATTTGTGTTATGTGATATACTGGTCTTATATTTTTTTTGTTCGAATATTTTTAACAAAATTATTAAATTTTTTTGCATTGAACTATAATTGTTTTGATTTTATCTTATGTTTATATATATATTTTTTTACAGACTATGTCTATGTAGAGACATCTCCGAATAGTCCATATCTAATACGTCGCATTGAAGAGTTAAATAAAAGTCAAAGTGGTAGTGTTGAGGCCAAAGTAATGTGTTTTTATAGAAGGCGAGATCTTCCAAATACCTTGGTTCAATTAGCTGATAAACATCAACGTAAGTACTATTTTATTTCATTATTTCGATAAACTTTTATAAAATATATATAAAGTTATTAATTAATACAAGTTAAACTATGGAAGCCGGTCATAATTATTTCACATGATATTATTTAAGAACATTTATTATTGAATAATTTTTATAAAAATAAAAATCGATATTGTCTCATAGATTACCAAACAATTTAAATATTATTTGTGCAAATTTCGTTAAAATGTTTAAAGATTATTCGTTAATTGTATATTCTCAACATGGATTTTTCTTTTGGAATACACGAAATTAAATACATATGTATTTTTAAATTGTAATTAAAATACTCTTGAGTTGATTTTTTTTTTTTTTTGCTTTTAAAATTAGATCAAGTTTAGTGTGCTGGAATTAATTGAACCAATTTTCTTAAGTGCCATAAAATACAAACAAATTGAAAGAAAAAAACTAAATAAAAACGGTGCACAATGACATGAACAATGCACACGTACTTATATTTCCCTAAAAATGTGTATATAAAACAAAAGATGTACCAAGAAAAATCATAAATATCGATTTGCACTATGTTAAAGCAAAATAATGCAAAAAAATACATATAAAGTAAAAAATTTACCAAATTTATAGAGACAACAAGTCAGCACAGAAATGACTATGACTGACGACTCCTCTATACGTGTATGTGGCTGTGTTAAATAAAACACTCTTGCATAGTATCATCTACTTTAATTCAACAAATAAAAGAAGAAACAACAAAAATTTTAATGGTTTTCAATGGTTGTATTATACCCAGCAAAACAAAAGATTGAATTTAAAAATAATAGCAATATGAAATTATTATTATTGTGTTCAAATATAAAGGCTTTAAAATTTTTAAAAATAATTTTAAATTTACAGCATTCTTAACAAAAGTTCTACTTCTTTTGACTTATAATCGTAGTAAGGTTCTAGTTTACCCAAAAAATGCATTATTTGTCAAACATTAAAAATATGATATTTGTGTTTACTGGGATAGTTTTATCGAGACTGATGGTGAATTTGTATGTGGAGGTAGTAGTGTATCTCGTTTGCTAAAAGTAGATACGGTAGAGTAGTGAGGGGTCTGTTATATATGGAAATGGTACATTCATATATATAAACAGATAACACAAATGTCTTTAAAAATATTTTGCTCTGTTAATGATTTTTTTCTGGGATATTGTTTTTTCAGAACTTTCAAGTAAATAAGTCTTTAAAAAACGTATATAGAATTATAAATCGAAGTATTTTAATAAAATTTAATTTCAATTGCGTATAACTTTAATAATTTTATTTATTAAAAAGTCGATCTATTAGATTTTTTAAATAATTATTTGACATAATTTATTAATAATTTATATAAGAATAATAATTGAAAACCAATTAATTGTTTTATTATTAGTAAAAAAATATTAGAAAATTTTAATTTTGATAAATTTTTATAATTGATCCAATTAAAAATTTGATTGGAATATTTTTTATCTTTAATAAATCGTTTATATTTTTCTTTGTATAGAAAAATATTAAAATTTATTATGCATAATAATTTGTTGAAAATTCTTAATATGTTTGATATGGTTAAATAAGTCGGCGTTCACACCAGCAAATTTTTCTTGCAACAATTCTTTAGTGTGGGAAAAATCGAAGGGTACAAACTTCCCTGTAATTCGAAATTCGTTTTGCTTTTCATTTTCGAATTAAAAAAAAGAATTGCAGAAGTAAAATTTCTTTGTGTGAACGTAAAAAATAAAACAATTTCCTAAAAGAAAAATAGCTGTGTGTGAACTTGGACTCATGTTATAAAAAATATTTAAAAAAATTAATACCTGTTGTTAGAAAGTAATACTCATATATTCTACAATATATATGAAGACGACATTCTTGTAGAATTCTGAATTGAATTTTCTCATGGTATGTTTCAATTGATTGTATTGTTTTCAATGACATTTTATGCTCCTCCTTATGTCGAATTACCCCTGTTCCAAGGATTTGCCAAAATAATAATAAAATATTATTCAATGATTCAAGTTTTCATTTTTAATGATTTGTTTATTATTTTATAAGTATAATTAATCATATCATATATCACTTCTTAATATTCAAAACGATTTATTTAATTTGCTAAAACTTACAAAACAATTTAAACAAATTTCCATATTTTTAACGCTATAGAATTATGAATTGTGTGTAATTATGTTTTATTTTAGCTATGATATGGTTTATCAAAGTAGTTTAGTTAGTTAATGTTACAACTATATTCTTAATTTGAAAATAACCCTCAGAATACATCAATATTTAATCATCAAATAAATATTTTTGCCTAAACTTGAATTTTATCTGTTCACTTTTATGGTGACTTTTTATTTTCAAAAACTGAAAAATAAAGCTTATAAAGGAGAGGGTTTGAAACATATGCAATAATTTGAAAACAGTTCACTGAAAAATATAATTTTTATAATTCTAACCATTACTTAGGAACTCATGGGCCTTTTTGTGATACCCATCTCCTTTTAGCTTTTTTTACGCTTCAATTCTCTTTTCACAAGATCCCAATATCTCTCCACTGGTCTTGGCTCTGGGCAATTTGGAGAATTGAACAGCCACTCTTGATATAAAAAACTATGCTCCAGAACATTCTTACCGTAGTAAAATAATGCCAAATCGGGTCAAAATGTGTGGACAAGAGAAAGCCATTCATTTTTTTAAGAAATTTTGTCTGCCTTTGGGTATCTTCAACATTTCCTCAAATATTAGCAACAAACAAATTTTGATCCAAAAAGCTGCGAATACTTTGCCAGCACTATGTTTGTCGTCTTAAATTTTTGGAATGTATATGTTTTCAACTCCGAATTAGCTTTAACTTTTCACAGCAAAGGCTATATTTCAATTTTTTGGACTTCTCAATATCATGTGGACGGACCTTTTTTCTGATACTATTTAATAACAATGAAAAAGTTAAACAGCAGACATAAACTTTTTGTAAAACAAATTTTTTTTTAAATTTTTTTACTATACTATACTTTATGTTGATTTGTTGAGAGTTTCATAAAAATGAGTAACGAAAAATATTTACAGCACATTTTTCGTTACTCATTTTTATGAAACTCACAACAAATCAACATGGTTATCCTTTAAAATAATAACTGACATATTTTTCAAAGAAAACTAGATCAAATTTTAAATATTGCTTCCGAAAGAATTTATGGAGCAACAAAACCTGTGTTAAGATTTTTTTAGAATGCGCTCTTAGAAATTAAAAAACCTAATTAAAACCCCTATATGAATAAAAAGAGTTGGACTTCGAGTTATTTTCTTTGATAACAACCAAGTTCTTAATGTAAATTAAATGTTTAGAGTTCAAGCGTTTTCTTGTCAATAGCTATTAAAATTATTAAAAGTATATATACTTTTTTCTTCGATAAAATTAAAAATTTCTGAAAGGGTTTGCGAATTGGCAATTGTTGGAGCTCCTATTCTAATCTATTTTCATATGTAAATATTTTCTTATTCTATTATTAACAATGTTTTGTTTGTAATTCATATACATAAATGTTTACGTACGTTCAATACACATTATTGTTGTATGCTATTTTTAAATAACAAATCTCTGGTATATCCATAATATTGGTAGCACATTTTCACTTACATATACTACATAGATACTTTATATATAGACTAATATAAAGTTAAATTTGTTTCGAATGGAGTTTTTTTCAAATAATATCCGCATCCGTGGCTACATTTCTTAATACAAAGTATCAAAGCAACAATAATAACAACAACGTTTGTAACAACAAAAATACATACGGTAGTAAATCAATGATGACAACATGCTGTTATACAAACTATCAAAAAATAAAAGAAAAAACTTGACAAAATCTGACAACTAATACAACAACTTGTTAACGTTGTATATGTAATATTAGGAGTAATTATTAACATTTTCTTAATGCGAATTTATTAAATTTAAATTTTTTAACATAAAAAGTAAATTGAAATAAGAAAACTATTTTATAATTTAAAATTAATGATAACCTATTGCTTAAATTTCTATAGGCAGAATTATATACATAATTTTTTTGTGGGCACCTATTATTTCATCAAACAAGATAAAGCTGACAAATGTCTTACTATTGAGACATAAAATAATCATTTTTATAATAGAGATACACTACCCCCCTTATTTCCTAAATCCCTTCACCTCACTTTGAAAAAAATTCCATAAAAATTTTTGAAAAACAAAAACAATTTACATGAAAAAATTTTCAAAGTGAGGGGAAGTGTTTTACAAAATAAGGCCCTACAACTTAGTTTTTATTTTTCCCCAAAAAATTACGAAATGTTGAGTAGTCCTTTTGCATTTCATAGGACGATATTCATCTTACATTTATAAATAGATTATTGATTTTTAAAAAAAGTATTAACATTGAATAATTTTGTTACACGTTTATGATTAGAGTTTTATGGCCGATAAGAAAAATATGTAATAGAAATTAAATATTTTCGTACTAAGTTGGTGTGTTAAATATTTAGAACATTCGTATGATATATTTTCAATTTATATTGTTGGAATTAACTTTTAAAATATATAAGTTGTTTATTTTGAAATCTCATTATCGATCATTGTCCTTGCACTTTATATGTTTACAATTTCTAAACTTTTTCATTAATCAAAAT
>MINK01176710.1:0-18705 GCA_001735545.1 Phormia regina | reverse complement strand
TTCTTCGTTCTTTAGAGCCTAGAATTTAAAAATTTAAATAAAATATATTTGTTCTTTAATATAAAGGAAAACTCAAGAAGTTGTAAGAAAATCACTTTTTGCAATTATCATTTTTTCACCCACAATCCAATCAAAAACTCAATATTGAATATTTTATCCTTAAACAGGACTTCTACACTTATAAAAAATATAAAAGAAAACACTTAACACTATAAACTGTGGTCTGGCAAACAATTAAATTTCAATTCTTATATAAAAATTCATAAAAGACACAAGAAAAAAATAAAAAGACTCACCAAAAGAATAAAAAAGAAAGTAACAAAAAATATTAAAGAAAAATTGGGTAAAAGAAGTGAAAATTATACAGGCTTCATAAAGTTTTATATTTTAGGCAGTTGGATTTGTTTTTTTCTACTTTTTTTTTGCCTTATAAAAACAAACACAATCATAAAATGTAACAAGTGTTGAAAGAGAGTAAAGAAAAATTTACTGTATGTTTATAAAATCACAATTTTGGTAAATATGTATGTATATGTGAATGTATTTTATTTGTAGTAGTGTTTATATTGTTATTGTTACTTTTTTTGTATTATAACCAACAACCACTGCTCATTTATTTCAATTGTTATTTTTGTGTGCCTTAAGTTATACTACAATTTCCCGTATTTTTTTAACCCAAATAGTATGCTATATTTTTTTTCGGGGTAACTTCATTTTTATGCCGGTTTTTTTATTCCTTTTTTTAACAAGATTTTTTCTTTTTACCAGTTTCTACCATCATAATAAATGATCAAAGCGGTTTTTATATTCATCATCCGTTTTTTTTTTTTTTTTTTTTTNNTTTTTTTTTTTTTTTTTTGTTGGAGAAATGAAAAAAAAGGCAACAAGTTTATAAATGAAAAAATTGTGAACGCTAATGTTGTGTAGTGAGTAAGAAAAGTGACAAAAATTTGCAATTTTTAAGCTGTCACTTGACTTTGTAAATTACAAGCCATCATACCAGCCAGTCATTTCTTCCTTTTTTTATATTTATTCATTCATTTGCTGTTACTTTTTTCTCCTGCTTTTCCTGTACGGGGAACATTTTTTGTTTATATATCACTGAAGGGTTGTATGTCTGCTTTGGCTTTAGTCGGCAATTTGTATTTATTTCTTATGTTTTTTTTTTTTAACTTTTGTGGTTTCTAAAGAGGAAAAAAATAATAATAATACTTGAATATTGTCAGTTGTACGTTCGTTTTTTTGTATATTTAACCCCATTTGCTTGAGTTGGTTTCTACGACAAAATTGTTTGGGCAAATATGTTAATAAGACGAATGAAAAAAAAAAAAAAATATTATTATTCCTAAAAGGATTTAAAGATAATTTCAATAATGATTTTAAATGGTTTCAATGTTTAAGATAATATTGGAGGATTTTATACAATGTTTTTGGCATTTTAATAAAAAAGTTGAAAACACGATAAATTTTAAAATATTCAAATTTAAAATTGTTAGGAATTAAAGAATTTAAAATTGTTAAGAAATTGATTTTTTATAAAAAAAAAATAATAGCCAGAACATCAAGTATTAAAAAAATAATTTTCGCAAATAATTGAAGAAGATAGGAAAATGGCACACTGGAATACAATGAAATTGCTAGAGTTATGTAAAACAAATAAAATATAATTAAAAAATATATATTGTTGATAAATGAGTATAGAATTTTTTGAAATATGCACTACATGCGCATTTAAGATTTTTTATGATTTTTTCTATAAAATCAGTATTTGTCAGCAAATTACAAATATTTATTTTTAATAATCTTTGAAAACTTACGTAAGAATAGAAAAGAATTTTCAAAAGAATAAGGATAACTGTATATGATGTATATAGCGCCCGAAATAATTATAACTTCACCCATAACTATTGTAATGAAAACAGTTTTTTATATTTTATTATATTTTCGTTTTTCATTTACTCCTTAATATGTAAACAAATAAATCCAAAAACTTATTGATTTTATCAACTATAATTAAAAATTACATATAATTATAAAAATAAGGTGCATGTTAAGTTAAACAAAAACTTAAAAAATTGTTATTTTTTTTAAATTTGTAATTATTGTGACTTCCTTTAGACTTTATAACATTCGTAATTTTATGGAATTGATTATGTCATTCATATAGCATGTAATCGTTAAAATAACGTTTTCCATTACCGTACAGCTTCCGTGCAAGAATTCCCCATAGGTTCTCTATTGAACTTAAATCAGGACTATAAGCAGGTTAATTCATACCAGAGGAAGCGTGCATTTGATTGAAAACGCACCACAAATTATAACAGTACCTACTCATATCAACTTTGAACTTTTTTTCATCACTAAATATAATTTCTTTCCATTTTATCCAAAATCCATTAATGATGTTTCGTTAACGATGGATACGCCATTCTTTTTGTAAAAATTATGTTTTCAGAACTGTGTAAAATCTGTTGAACCCTTCTGATGGTGACTAGAAGATAAAGCTGATGCCGTATTTCGGTCGAAAATACGAATAAAGAAGTTATAGAATCATATTATTAGGATCACCTAAACTCAAGGAGTGCCAAAAACTAATTGGCACGTTTCAGGTAACTCCTTGAGTTTGATGATCCTATTCAATGTTAAAAATCTTAAACTTTTATGATTAAACATATTAACTTTTGAATCAAAATATCAAAGTATTGAAGAACGAATGCGAAAAAGTACAATTTCATATTTATCGATAGATTTTTACTATAAAAGGCTGTACTTTCTAGTTACAATGCCAGTTCGTTTTGCTCTTTCATAAAAAATGAGCCATTTAAAATGACAACAAAATAAAATATCTATGGATATTCAAGACATAATTATGGTGATAAATAAAAGCCAATCATTTTTTTCTGTATCAGTTTTTAAATCGTAATCATACGGCATTTGGAACTTAAGAATAAGGCTTTAAAACCTATAGTAACACATTGAGGCGAAATTCTTCTTTAAATTTCATCTCTTGTTAATATTTGCCGTTGAACTTTTAAGGGAAAAAATAAAATACATTTTAATAATACTTTCTCCAAACATTTGTCTTAACATTAAATCATTTACGAATTTTTATTACATCTCTTTCTCTCTCTGTCTCTCTTTAGTAAATTAAAAATATATTAAATATGTTTTTAAACAAATCGTGTTGAATTGATAATTTCTATAGATTTGAAGAGCAAAAACATTGCAGAGAAGTTTATTTAGACCTACATTCAAAATTCAAATAAAACACAACAAAAAAAAAAAAAAAAAAAGATTTAAATAATTTCATAAAAATAACATTTAAAAGACATGAATATCTTTCCTTAATATAATCAGCTGGTTGTTTTTACTTTTCAGCAAATTTTTCTTTTAATACACTCAAATGTATAATAAGTTTCCTTCATTGTTCTTATATTTGTTTTCATTTAATGTTTCTTATATTTTGTACTTTTATTAAGAAATCCTGTTGTGTTTGTTCTTTTATACTCATAACTTTACAAATGCTGACAACAGGAAATGTTATCTTCATTACTACAGCGTCTCATTTCCGTTTAAAAGACTAAATGAATGAAATAGAATTCAGAGACATGGACAGGAGAAAGGAATATACCCACTCTCTGTTGCATGTTTACATTTCTATTAAACAAAAAAACAAAGATAAAAACGTGACCGAACAACTTTCCTAAAACATGTGTTGAGAGAAAATTTTAAAAATTCGCATTAAGAAGATTATGGAATATTTCACACTGTTATAATCTTCTTACTGCGAATTTTTTAAATTTTCTCTCAATACATGTATTAGGAAAGTTGTTCGGATGTAAAGAATATTATCTTGTAAGAAAAACTCGTTGATTTCTTTATAACGGAAATATTTTCTACGTAAAAAATCTTTATGAACGAAATCTGTCTGAAAAGAGAGAAATCTTTTTTAAAGTTCATTCAATTTAACAGCATTAATTAAATAAATTAGCGAAAAGATTTTTCGAGGAATTTTCTATAAAGAAAATTTTAATTTCCCTCTTATATTAAGAAGTTTTATATGAAGAAAATCTACTACGAAATGTTATCGGAAATAAAGTTTCTTAAATATCAAGAAATTTATCATAAAAAAGAATCTTATATCTTTTCTATTTTTTTTTCAAAAATCTTTCCGGATAAAAGAAATTTTTAATTTAATGAGCGATATAAGGCGGGAACGTTGTATAAACTTTTAAAAGTAAAAGAATTTTTTAACTATGCAAATTCTCTGTGTCCAAAAAATTTTTGGAGTTCATAGTTTTCAAATGTAGTGAGTCCTATTATTTTTTTCTCACAAGATTTGCCTCACCTGTGTTTATTTTGTTTCAAATTGCTATAATTCATTCACTTACTCATTTATTCATTCATTTGTGATGCATGTCTCTCTCTTTCTCTTTCTTTTATATTTTAAAATTTTTTTTGTGGGGGGGATAGGATTTAGCTAATTTAGTTCTTTTAACCCAATCATTCTACCTCTTACGTTTCTGTTCTATACATTCCATCATCATTTTGTGCTTATTACACTTCTAAGAGCATTTATTTCTAAAGATTTGACACCCTGGTTGAAAAAATAACAACAAAAAGGAAGTTTGAGCTAAAAAGAAAAACTTCCAAAGAAAAATACGCATTTTTTTCTTAAACAAGAATCATAATTTTTTCCTTCCTTCCTGCCTGGTTTTCAGTCACTCTTTATTCTCGTGTAAGAAAGAAGATTAATTAAGAAAAATATGAAAATTGTTTTGATTCATTACCAGTAAAATTTTTATTTTTTTTCGTTGTTGTTTTCCTTTAACATGTTTTTTTCTTATTATTATTTTATTTTTTCATCCTTAATAGTGTCTAGTGCCATAATCCATTTTTTTTTCAGTTGTCTAAGTTTATGGAAATAAAATGGGAAAAATTATACAACAACTTTTCAAAAGCAATAAAGTGCCCAACAGTCAAGAGTTGTTTTTCCTATTTTTTTTCCTTTCGTCCTTTTTTGCTTTTGTCTTGAGCGAAATAACAACTGATGCCAAAATTAAATTTTTGTTAATCAAGAAGGACAATGGTTTAATAGTGATTTTTAGGATAAAAAATAAATATTCTAGCATTTGGTTTTAGTGGAATTATGTCATATAATAGCTTTGCTTTTTAGTTTATTAAAGAATAATTTGATTGACCTTAACATTGTTAAAATTAACAATATACTTATTGTGTTCTCTAAGACTTATATTGTTGTTTTAAATAAATTAAATTACCGGCATATAGCTTTAACTAACTATAAGCCATCCATTTCCATAATTTATAAAAAATATATTTTTTTCATGAAACTTAATTTATGAAACATTCTCTAAATTTTTATATACTTATCAACTATAAAGTAATTTTAATATTTGCCACAAATATTTTATCTCTTAACTGAATTGAATTAAGTAGTTTAAATTTCAAACTACATAGAATTTAATATACCTCTTACATGTTCATTTTTTCAAAATTAAGTAAAAAAGAGTAAGTCATTTCGTTAATGAATAAATGAGTGATTGGAAGGACGAACATGCAAACAAAATAAAACGAAGAAAAAAGTTCAACAGACAAACAAGTGGTTTACAAGTAAATAATTTAAAAGCTGCATTTAGTTCATCTTGTTGAATACAACTTTGTGTTTTTTTCTTTTTCATTCTTTCAGCCGGCTTTTCTTTAATGTATAGACAGCTTTACGTGTACAGTGAGTGTAGTCGTCTCTTAGTTGATGTCCTTTCGGGTGAGTTGTAGAGTCATTTATCCTGCAATTAATCATGATTACGCGTTTTTTCTTTTTGTTGCTCACACTCTTTGGCTGTACTTAAACTTAAAATTCTTTATGTCTTTTACTTGTTGCTAGTGGGGTTTTGTTTTGTAACTCATTCTTTATTTTCGTTTCATCATCAACTATACATTTTTTTCTATCGTTTTTCTCACTTAATTTTTATTTATTTAAACTTGAGTGTGCATGTATAGGTTTTACTTTTATTTTCTTAGTATTTTTATATATTTTTTTTTCGGATCTAGTGACTTGTCTTGTCCTTATGGGGGTTTTTCATTATTTCTTGCAATTGCACGCTACAGCTTAAACAAGTTCGCAGGATTTTACAAATTATATTCTTGATAATCGAATATAAGGCGTAAAATCCTGAAAAATTGTAATGCTCAGAAATGTTATTATTTAATTAAATAGAAAAACATTTTCAATGTTTGTTTAAAAAACACATACTGTAGATTTGTGTACTATTACCTGTATTCACATAATTAGTATCTTACTGAGTTAAACTCTTTAAATTAAAAAAAAAAAAAATCCAAATTAATTTTATACATTACATAAGAAATAATATTAAAGAAATTGTGCTAAAATACCTTTTGTTTGCCGAATGGGAAGCAGTTTAGTATCAAATTGAACTCAATAGTTTCCATGACAAAATATCGTTAAATTAAATTAAAAAAGTCACATTACATTTTTATTATTAATCGATAAAAAATAAACCAATATCCGATTATTGCCAATTGTCTATGCGTGAACTNTGAAATCAGTCCATTTTTTTTTTTTTTGCAAAAACACTGCACTANTACTTCTCTTTTTTCTTAAAATTGTTTTAATAATTTCTATGCTAGAATTCAACCTAAATAATTAATTGAAGAATAATCTACAAGATGAATATATCAGCCTTCTACAATCACTATCACAAGTGAACAAATCACTTTATAAATTAAACTTGAAACCATCCATACCAAAACTCTTTAGACACTTTATTCCTAAGACCTCAAATTTTTATTTTTCAATAATTCTGGATACCATTGCAGCCAAAGGATGTAAAGGTTATATTAATGTTTGTATTATGTAATTCATGTCATGTTGTTATATTCAGCAGATTATTCTTTTTCGGTGTAGAGGAATAAAACAAAAAAGATGCAATCAAATTAATCATCTATGATGACTCACACTGCAGAAAATAAATCTCAAGTTTAAGTAACTCTCTATAATCTTTCCTGATCAATTTCCCATTGATGTCTTTTTTGTTTTTCAATTTAGTCTGATATGTTATCTCATTAATTATTGAGCGAATTACAAAATAGTATAAGAATTTATTGTAAATAATTTGATCAATCCAAACTTTTTGATATTTTTTTATTAATATCAGAAAAGTCGATTTCAAGATAGACTTCAAGATATGGTGCAACATCCTTAGTGGCCTAGTAGTGATACCGTTTTGCGATTTTAGTCGCCATTTCCATCCACCTTCTTCATCCACCTGGCCGCTATATTGGTACTTTTTAATATTATATGATATGTTGACTTTATATATTAATCTCAACAAATAAATTAATATATATATTTTTTTTATTTTTCGCCGGTATAAAAAAAAAAAACGCAGGGTATTAATAAATGGTCTGAAACTGTTGTTGACTAAAAATAATTAAGTATATGAACAATTATTTATATCATATGCCAAATCTTTTTGCCATATGGGAAGAATACTTCTTCCCAATCTTCTCGAAAACCCTCTAAACTTGCGAGTGTTTTAGCATTGTTTTTTTGCGTAACCTCATTTCAGTTTATCGTGTTTTATGGAAGTTGAGGAGGTTTTTTTTTATTTAGTTTTCTACATTTTTCTTATATACCATATCTGCTTCTTTTTTATTTTTTCTTGTATTTCTTTTGCTATAACAATTGTGTCTATATAATCTGGGCGTCTTCTTGGAAGCCTCATTGTCTTAATACATATGTACAAATATATTTTTATTTTTACTGCTCTGTTTGTTATTTTTTTTTAATTTATTTTCTATTTTCATTGTGTGGGTGAGTTTAAAGCATTTTTTATTTCAATGGTAAGGTTAAGTAAAGTTTATTTGAAAAAATAATATATATGTATTTATTTTTTTTATCTTTTTGTTATTGTTTGAGATGATTTTTTTAATATGTATTAGTTTGAAGTAAAGAAACATAAAGAATGTCATTTCTATAAGTCATATTGGTGGCCAACTGGTATTAAAGATCTAATATAAAAAAATATAGTTCGAACATTAATATGATTTTATTTTGATTTATATAATTTAACGACTGACAAATTTAGTGTAAATCCAGATGAATTGATATTAAAATCAAAAGTGAATTTGACAGAGCTTGTAGTTGTATAAAATTTGGCAGAACAAAATTTCAATCCTTTTTGAATTTCTTAAAAAAATAAAATATCAATAAGAAAAATTTTAAGCTTTTTTACAATGTCATGAATCTTATTTCATATTATTCCGTTCTTTTTAGCACCATTCAAATAAAAAATAAAGTTATTTATATTGCCTAGTAATGAAACACTAGAATCCTTGTAAAGTCCATTCTAGGATATACGAAATTAATTTTTGGATGATTATCTAGATCCTAAGCTGCCGGCTATTTAACTTAAATTCTCAACTTTTCGTATTAAACGCATAATTAAACTGATTTCATTATAATATTTACATTTTTCTCCTTTATAAATCTTTCCTAATTAAATAAACATTTATATTTCGCAAATTTTAAGAATTTGGTTCCATATAAAATTTTAAGGCCTTTTTGTACCAAATAATTTTATTTTTAGAAAATTAATATATACATAATTTTGTTTGAATCTTCTTCTAGAAAAATCGTCATGGGGATAAACATTCATTAAATCAGCAACAGAAACATTTTTAGACTCCAAAATCGTCCAAATTGACGTATAAAATCATTAAAACGTGGCAACAGTGAACCAGACCCTGAGCAGCTAAAGTATATATATACACACATATTTTGTCTGTAGTAATTTCTTTTTTAATAAAGCCCACTAAAAATGCTATTTGAACAAAATAAGATTTTTTAACAAAGTTTTTCATTGTTACATAATAAAACTGCACGATTTTTAATCTTCACTTTTAATTAAAATCTTACCAAAAACACTTTTAAATTAATTTGCACATTTTTAACCTTTAAGACCTTCGAAATGGCAAACTTCCCCCATACACTCTCCAAATTAACCTTTTATTCAGATTTTTAAAATAACATGTTCTACATGGAAATAAATTTCATTATTTTATATCCTTAAGCAACCCAAAGAAAAAAACCAAGGAAATATAATCAAAATAAATATCTTAAGTGTATTTATCTTTAATTCTGCTGCATAAAACTAATAAAATTTTGTAAAACTTTTATCCCAAAATGACCACATAAAAATAAATGACAAATACGAAATTTATAAATCACAAAGTTTTCTATGATTTACTTCACACACACACCTACATATTAACACTTGCAACGTAATGATGTTGGTATACAAAACAAGTAATCCCTTTTATAAGATTTACATGATTCTTAGTAATTCCAAGCGCACAACATCGATTTAATAGCAATTAGTAAAAGTACTGTAGCAGGAGTAAATGGGAAAAAGCCAAAGTAGTAAAATATGCTTAAACTTAATATCACACTTAACAAATAAATTTAGAGTTAAGTGTCACATACACATTAGACATACATAAAATATAAACGAAATTTCCTACGTGTGTGTACAATAATGATTGTTTAGGAGTTTATATGTTGGTTTTTTTAAATAAAAGGATTCAAATAGCAGTCTAGTTTCTAAATTATACAATTATTTAAGAAATAATTTTATATTAAAAAAAATGAAATTACAAGCAGAAAACAGAAATTGAATCGAAATTTAATAGATAAATATATTTATATAAGTAAATAATATGTAACAAGATCCGTCTTCCGGTCTTGATTTTTGATAATTTATTTTGGATAATCTTATAATTATTTAATTTATTTAGTTAATTATTTTTGCGCACTCACTGTAATTTTCCGATGTTATGTACTGCTAAATCAATTAATTTGTTTATGTTGTATATGTATCGTATGAACTTTTTCTTATAAAAACCCAAACCAATTAATCCACTACGTAGTTGTGCATATTGTAGTAGTTAAAACGTGATTGGATTATGCTTTTCATACAAACTTTGTTTCTGAGTTTTTAACTTTGCTTGGGTTTGAGTTGGTATTTTTGATTTTTTTTTTTTTTTTTTGCCAAGTCATTGTACTTCTTATATGAAAATATCAATATATTAATATGTTAAAAGAAGCATAAAGCGAAAAATTAAACTTCTGTATTCTGTTAAAGGTGACAGACATGATATGACAATGTCGTTATAATAGAATCATCAAATTTTTAAATGACTTTGCTGAAAGGATAATTAGATTACATGCGAAATTAATGCAACTGCAGGGAAATTTATGCCAACAAAAACAGTCAGCCAACCACTTAAAGAAAAGCTTAAAAAACATCCTATTTGTAAAAATGCAGTTGTTTTAAAGATATATGGCATAAAATGTTGAAACCTTTTAATATAAAATTTTGAATAAAAATACAACGAAATTTAATAACAAAAAAATAAACCTGCCTACCTAATTAAAACATATTTTGGTTAAAATAATTCTTTTGAAGTTTTTTCAATTTAGAAACTACTAATCTTTATTTGAGGAAACTTTGAAAATTTGGGTTGGCTATTATTGAATTTTCGATTATATTTGTATTGCAACAATTAAATAAATTTTTAGTGTACTTATTGTTTTTCATATATTGTGTCCGAGAACACAGTTTTCGTCCGTTTTCCTAAAGAAAAGAGGGTGTTAATATTATTTTTATAATTTTGATTAAGGGCATGGGATAAAGCTGCAAATACATTTTAATAAGAATTTAATCTTAATCGTATCATTTCTGGATTTCAATGAAATTCGCCACAGTGTTATTGAACCATGGCAAGTAGTGTTGCGAAGCATGAAATATGACGGTTATAAAACGAAAAAAATAAGTTAAGAACTTTACAAGGTGAATCATCTATTTTTAACTACTAATATAACTTAATTAATTGTACATGGTAGGATCGTTCAGTTGTTGTATATTTATATTAATTTTTTTACATTTTTACAAAGGTCAAAGTTGGAGGATAAAAAAAATTAAAACTCATAACACCGGTATTTTTAAAAATTCTTAAATAATTATATTTTCAATTTAAGTTGGAGTAATATTTAGTTTAGGAGTTATGGGACAAAAATAAATTCCAGATTATTAATAACTCCTAAGCTCTAGAAAATAAAAAAGGTTAATTATTTAGAGTAGTTTTAAAAACAAGTGAAATTATCTTTAAAACTGAATATGACAGACTGGAGTTCAAAGGTCAAAATAAGCCTTGACAAGAAATAAACCATCCTCCCAAAGAACGGAAATTTTTTTTAATCACTAAAAAGAAATTATATACAAAAATTATATAATTATATAAAATTTTTATTTTAGATTTACTCATTCGAGTTCAGAACTCGAAATAAAATTTTGCTATATAAAATTTTAATTTATTGTGTTTCAAGTGCTCATAAAAAAAAATAATTTTTGTAAGTAGTTTAAATTTTAGAAACGAAGTTTGATTTTTGAAACCGTCGTATGTTTGGACCAGAAGGGATTCTTTTACTAAGAAAAAATTGTTTAATTTGAGTAACATTTGCCAATACTTAACATCTGTGGGGAATTTCAATGAATATGTAATCGAATATGTTTTTGTCCGTTTTGAATATGGAATGCACTCACAGTTAGGTTTGTAATAAAAATATTATATTGATAGTTGCACAAATTTTAAGAAGATCTCATAGTTTTACTCGGCCCCTTTAATTTACAATAGGTCTAGAATTTGAATGCGCCAAACAATTGTTGGTAGGGTAAAACATATGGTCGGGCTTTTAGGAAATGATTCCAATGCGTCTAGGATTAGAAACAAAAGCATTTTATTCTTAATTCAAGTAATTTGCCAATATAAAAACACTAAAAATTGAAGAAAAGTTGTTGGAGTGTGAACGCCTTTGAGCTTTTCATTTTTTTATAAGCTGTGTAAAAAAAATGCAAATTTATTGACATTTATTTGATCAAAAAATGATTGAGATTGATCAAATTGATCGATTTCTAACGTACACTGAAAAAATTCTACCTCAAAAGCTAATAACAATCTGATCGGCTGATCGTTGTGTCTGCTTACGCTAAAATCATGTTATTAACATTTATACGCGGCGATTATTGCAAATTCAAACATAAGGCTTGCAAATAAATAATTTACTGTTTATAACGCAAATTGGAAAATAAATATATTTCCTTATTTGTCGTGCCAGATGGGATAAATGAAACTATCATCATCTATAATGCTATGAACGTAAAAGGAAATGGCATTGCTATACATTTTATTTGCAATTAGCTTCACTAAGCACGATTATGTTTCGTGAGCTACTAACATACAATTTTAGTACTAACTCACTATTTATACAGCAAAATTTTCATATCGCAATAATTGTGCGTATAAACGTAATAATTGTTAACATTTTAAATTTGGCTTTGCTCATTTCTTTTACACCAAAATTATTGTTTCATTAATTCAATTAACCCCCATACACCGAAAAAATTATTAATGTATTTTTTACAATTAACTCATTTGTTTAATTTTATATCAAAATTTAATAAATATGTTCAAGAAGAAATAAAATAAAAAAAATTTTGGTATAATTTTATTTCCTATACACATTTTTAATTCATTCAATCATCTACTTGATTGATTTAGTTAATTCATTATTAAGGAAATTTTTTTCTAGGTTGTTCTGTTTGAACCTTATCCTGTTTACAGAACAGTGTGGTTCTGAGTTGATCTAGCTATATTTGTTTGTAGGTCTGTCTATCCGTCTGTCTGTTGAATGCTGGATGAGGCTTGAATAGGATAAAATAGGAAGATGGTTCAAATATTTATATTATATAAGATTTGTTTGGTATTGTAAATTGGCAAAATAAATACAGTGTGTACGTTGTAGCTTCATTTTATAATTTTCTGCTGTTATCTCTTAAACAAAACCATTTACAAGAAAATAGTATAAGGGTCACTGTAAACTCAAAATATTAAGAAATCAAAAGGAAAGTCAAATAAATGTAAATTTTTTCAAACATTTAATTATTCAAATTCTTGATTAATTGATTAAACATAATTGTGAATAATGTGAATCAGAATTAATCGATGAATCATTAGTATAATTAATCGGATTGTTTAATTAATCGAATAATTGACTTGATTATTCAGAATACTCGATTAATCTCACATCCCTTTATAAATTAATAAAATTGTTTTGTCTTTCTTGAAGAATATTTGAACGGAATTCAAAATAACTTTAAATAAATTCACAATACTGTCGGCAATATGAGATCAATAACTTTTGATTTGCATATAAAATCCTTCCATATGGTAGCAAAAACAAAATAAAATTGTTTAACGTTTATGTTCAAGGAGCCGGTAAAGTTGTAAATTATTATTTTATTATTTTTTTTTTTTTCTAAATTAGCAAAAGTTAATAAATAATTACCTTTATAATTACTGAAAGATGTTAAATAAATATTATCTGCATAAATAATTACACGTAAATATAAAAAAAATTAATACAACAATTTTTTAAACTTGTCTGTTTGTTTAATAATTTTGAAGTAATTTAATTATTATCGCAAAAATTCACAACAATTATAAACTTTTCTCCGGCAAATTTATTTTTAATAATTTGGACACTTGTAGAAATAATTTTTGCAACATATTGTTTTGCAACACTATTTTAATTAAGGGTTGATTTTATTTCATAATATATATTTTTTTTCTATTTTTCTATTTTTTTTCAATTGTTGTTTTTTGTTTAGTTTTTTATAAATTAAAACCAATATTTATTTAGTGTTAAATTGTAGGAGCAAAATGTAAACTGTCTTGGAACGCGTCAACTAACCAACTGAGTTCAGGCAAAGTCGGTTATTAGAAGCTTACAAAATGCAGTCAATATTCAGCGGGATACCTTAAATATTCATGATTCATAGTTGTTGTTGTATGTTCATTTGTATATAGTGTATTTTTTGCCCGTTTTTATTAAAAACAATTCTGCCACTGCTGCTACTTCATTTATGTTCCTACAATATGTTGCATGCAGATGTTCATTGATGCTCACCATAACCTTAATGAAAATGATGATAATCATGCAGGGACTGATAATGATAATGAAGTTTTTTATTAATGATGACACTGCTACCTAGGCCGTATTTGTGGGCAAACTGAATGGTATAGTCCTCTAGTAGTAGGTGCATTTAAACATTCCTAAAAGTTTATGGGTATGGAGTGAATGCTGTTCTGTGTTACGTGTGATTTCGAAATATTATTTTATGTGATGCAACAACAGAATATGGTCACATTTACGAAGGCAAATTTTAAAACATACGATATCAAACGACAGTGTTCAGTTACCTCCTTCTTCTCATAAAGTCGTAACAGAAGTGAAATACGTTATTTCTCTAGAAACACACACAAACACAAATTATCACATACACACGTAAACACAATCTCTTCCATATGTAGCATTTCTAATAAAAACAAAATTGCACTGATAAATTTCTAAAGTTTTGCGCAAAAACATTAACAAATAATAATAAAAACTATAAAAATTTTAAAGCTCTTTCCACTCCTGCTGCTGAACAACATTGCGACATATCCGTTTCCGGTATATGTCACCTTCCTTACATTCTCCAAACATCTCATTTCATACACACATAAACTCTACAGTTTTCTAAACACTTTAAACCACTGCATACTTTTTGCAAAAAAAAAAAGAAGACAATTTTTATTTTTTGTTTGCCATCTCATCCTTATGATGGTACATGCAACAGGCACCTTTAACTGTTGCGCTTTCTCTAGGGGAATTATAGGTTCGTATAGGGTTATTTTTCTTTTGTAAAGTAAAATTTCAAAATACAAAACAAAATTTATACAACTTTCTTTCTCGTACTCTCTCTCTGTTGGCCTCTTTGTATTTGATTTTCCTGGGGTAATTTTGTATTTGTTGTACCTGTTGCCTCTTAGTTTCTTTTTTAATAATACACATACAAACGTTTCTAAAGCTGCACCCAGTTTTTCTATGTAGTAGTACATTACTTTTTTCTTTGTTAACTTATACATTTGCAATACTATTTATATTTGCTCTCATGTTTTCTCTCAGATAAATGAGAGTTTAGTTTCAGTGTTGTAAAGTATTTTATGTGGGGAATTTAAAAACAAATATAAACCGTTCTATTAATTTCATAACTTCCTATGGTCAAGTGAAAGTATTTATAAAATTAGGAAAAAATTTTAGTTATATTTTTAAACTATGTATAGGAATTGCAGAATATATTAAAAATTGTTAGAATATATGATACGAATGAAGTATTGTCACATATATTTAGTTTCTAATGAGAAACGACATTTTTAGTTCCGTTCATACATTCATAACTTTTGGCAATTTTCAAATTATGAATACTTTATTTAGTATTTTTACTACAACCTGGTGTAGTCTAAGAAATAAAAACTTAATGGTTTACTTAAATTATACCACGTTCGGACTTTTGATTTATAATCTCATTAACTAAGGTTCAGGTACTATAATCTATTTAAATATAAATCTGCTATTATAATTTTTAGAAAATTTTAAATTACCATATGGAATAAAGTAATCAGACATAATATAATAATGTTATATATAATCGAAATAAATTGCAACACTTTTCAACACTATAAAACCCCTGAAGAAAACTGTTGCTTTCTACAACTAAAATATATATGAGATACAAACCTCAGCTTAATAATTACTATTCCCATCACATAAAGTAAGATTATTATCATTAATAACTTCATTATTAACAACAATTTAGATATTGTAACGATTTCCTTAGCAACTGTTGCTCATACCATTAGCAACAGGTAAAGCAACAGTTTAAAAAAATCACAAAACAATGAGAATAAAACAATTTTACTTATACTTTAAAGGAGAGAATTTAAAATAACAAGTAGAGTAAGAATTTATTAAAACAAAAAAGAGAACATAAAAATGCAATTGTATAAGTGAGTGTCGGAAATTTGACTTTACAATCTTTGACACACCAATACAATGAGTAAATTTTAATAAGAACATGCGCAATTCTTAAAGAAAAAACTTATTAAAAATCAAATTATTAAATTTTTAACGGATCAAAATTCCTATAATAATTAAATTTACAATTTTGAATTGTAATATGTTTAATTAAATATCGAATATTCGTTGATTGATATTTTTGCAAAAAATAATATTACTACTACGCCTCTGTTGATTTTGCAAATGTGTGTTGTGAGTCTCACAAATATCAACGCAATTTTCTTTATTACATACATATACAACCCCCTGCTTATGTAAGTAAATAAAATGTTTGCTTTTCATATTGTGTATATGTATTTCACTTGTTGCAAATATTACTCAACTGTTGCATGTAGGTTCGATACCCCTCCTTGAAAAATTTCTTTGCATTTTTTTATTTGCTGCCATCTATTTTATAAGCACGGATATCCACTTTAAACGTTTTCTAATTATGTTTAGAAATATTTAATTTAGTTAGAGACTTAAACAGGTTTTTTTTTGTGTTTATGGTACAATTTTAAGAAAATCAACAAAATTATATTAAATTAGCTTAATAAACTTTGTGGTCTAACAAATAATTTTGGATATGAAAAATATTTGATTGCTGTATAGGAACATATATGTATATTTTCCCATAATTATTACAATAAGTTTCTTAAACAAAAGCATTCAGAAAAAACTAAAGAACTGGAACTTGATTGAGAAATACACTGCTAAACTTCTTGAAAATTATAAACTTTTGTGAGATAAACTTTTTATATAATAAAATCTTGCACTTATAATTTCTTTAAAGAAAGTTGCTATAAATATTATATACAAATATTTTATTCTTTAAAATTAAAAATAATATTGATAAAACTACAAGGAATTCAACACATTTTTTTCTTTACTTTTATATATTTAAGATAAAATACATAAAAAATGATATGATAGATCCTTGCAGACATAATATGTGGACATAGAAAATATTTAAATGCATAAAAAATTACAATAAGAAATAAAATATATAAAAAATACAAACATAAAAAACATATACATATGATCTCACGAGAATATTATTGATAAAGTCCAAAAGGATAAACAACAACGTTATGGATATACATACATACATATGTATATAAACATATGTATCTTTATATAAACTTGGGTCTGCAGTAAAATTGTTTTCAATGTATTACACAAAAAAAAGTTATTGAAAAAATAGTAATAATAGAAAATTAAAGAAGTATTTTGCATAATATAATGTAAGGATTTATATAAATTTTTTATAACACAGAGACAGATATTTTAAGGTTGAGATGCTATAAATACTATAAGGAATTTAATATATAGAAAAATTTAAATTGATTTTATTTAAGAGTTTAAAATTTAAAGTAATACAAATATAAATACATATAAAAAAATAAACAATTTTCTGTTAGGAATACCCACGTAAAGTGGTGTAGATGCTCTAGTTCTTTTAAGTATATTCCAATTCTTTTCTATGTAATGAAAAATTACGTCAGCTATTTGTTAATTAAAGCATATTTTTTCGATGAATGATTGACTTTATCTCACAAAACAAATAAGGTTAAAATAAGTTAAAACTAAAACCTCACAATTCCCAAAAAAACGATACAAATTTAAAATTTTTTTTTTTACATTTTACTTAAAATCTACAATTCTGATGAACCAAAGTTTTTAAATTAAAGCTCTTAAGAATATATTAGAAATTTCTAAACTACATTCTGTAGATTCATGCTTTAGAATTTTATAAAATATAAAGTAAATTAAAAATCTTTATATTGAGCCCTAACCGCCAAAATATCGTAACCGACAACTTTTTCAAAATTTTTGTTTTGATAAAAATCTATAATTTAGAATCATTTCCATCATCTGTCAAAATTTCATCGAAACAATTTTATCGTAAGTGACATTTTTCATATAAATAACATTGCTTCTCCTGTAAGGTTTTGTTTTCTGCACTTACTTTATTAAATAAAATTTTACATGTCATGTCAGCAATAGTGATCAAAAAAGGAAAAAATATTACTGACAATACATTGGATTTTTAAATGCAATAATCATTAAGACATCACTAAGATTGTCATATATTTGTCAGCACTATTGACAACATGCTGATTAAGTCTTGAAGAAGTTTGACAAAATATATGAATATGTCAGTAGTTGTCATGATGTATTTTGTGTTATAAGACGTTTAAAAAAAATCTCCAACTGGGGATTTTCGAAAGAGGGATTCATATGGGAGCTATGGTCAGTTATGGAAATGTGGCACTCGGATTTATGTTAAGATAAAATTTATTAGTTTTAAATTTCATTAAAATATTTTTATTTTGAAGGTGTCATTTATATGGGGCTAGGTGAAATAATGCGACTCTCATGACCAAATTTAATAGGTTTCGTCCTTGTCAAAAAAGATCATAGTACTAAATTTCTTCAAATTATATTTAAAATTGTGAACTGTACTTTGCGCACAAACTTTACGTAGACAGCAAAAAAATTCCAAATATACCCCACTGAAATCAAAGATTGATTTGTTTTGAACTCATTTCCAAAATATTTCTATCCAATTATTTCATTAAACAGTATACACAAATTTTAACTTTTTGTCAAAAAGTTAAAACATATGATAGAAAAATAACGTCTATTTTATTTTAAAGAGCGTTTTA
>MINK01176708.1:15801-26284 GCA_001735545.1 Phormia regina | reverse complement strand
GATCGGGATATATTATCACAAATCGGAATTTTTATTAACAAACAAATTATTGATATTTTTACTATTAAACTGCCAAAATTGGATATATTGTTGCTTTTGTTACGCACATTTTTATATAGAGAACAAACAAAATTTTTCTCATTCATGTGTTATTAACATTTGGGATAACATATATTTTGTTGCTTATGTTCCGCACAGCACTGTATATGAAAAAAACTGGACCAAGATGATGCAAATTTTGGTACTTAAAACTAAAAGATATAAATATATTAAAATCGGACCAACCGATCAGAAGTTACAGATTCATTAAAAAAATCTGTAACTTCTGTGTAATAACTGTATGTTTCATTGAAATACACAAAAGTATATGGCACCAAGTCCTGTAAAAAACCTCTGTCCGAATCTTGTGAATACTTAATAATTAAACAAAAATTTATTTTGATATTTCAGCAAAACATGACACTTTCCGTAAATCGAATGTTATTAAAACAGAAATAAAGTAATAACTGAAATTTCAATTGATAAAGTATTTATTATATTAATTATACTGAAATAAAAACTATAGGGTTGACAATAGGCTGTTTCTCATGATATGTGATTATATTTTTATAATTTTCTAACACTGCAAATAAACAGATAATCACAAAGCGTATGAACAAGTTGGTTATTTTTTGTAATCACATAGCCTAATAACCAGCCTATTGTATATGTATGTATAACTAAAACTAATTTTCCTTTTTAACAACTTTAGATTTATGTTCCTCCATTTCCTTCAAAACATCTTCTTCCGAGCAGGGTTCAGACAACTAAAAAAAATCAAAAGAACATTTAATTTATTCCATTAATTTTGTTAGATAATTTTCTACTTACTACTTCAGCTAGATTTAAAACTTGTAAAGCCTGCTTGTAGCCATCAGATAAGGAGGGTATCTTGTCATAATTCCAGTATGTGAATTCTTCAAAAGTACCTTTAATGCGCAGAGTTCTATCGGCTTCTTCATCCAAAGGTTTTCGAGTCTCCTGCAGAACTAAACCCTTATAGCCTTCGGGAACTTTTAATACTTCACCCTGTAAGGGATAGCCGCGTAAAGCATTCGTCAAAATGCCCTGATCCTTATGGGTATATGGATCAAAATATTTTTCAATATTTGCATGGCCATCACCTTGTATTTTGGCGGGTAGATAATGAAGTTTTAATTTATTTTCTTCGGTATTTAATAATTTATTATTTATTTCCACTGTAATGGACATTTTTCATAGTCTTTCGTCGGCGTTTGTTTATATTTTAAATAAAATTCAGAGACTTGCGCCGAACGATTTTATCGGCGGCGGCGGGTTAGCTAAAAATTGTCAGCGGCGGCTCAAAGTCGGCTGTTAGCCGGCTGAGAGGTGAACATAACAACTTTGGATATGGACCATTTGAACGATTCATTCAATTGAACTAAATGAGCGGCTCAGTTTTTTAAGCGTTTTTAGCTCAGTACTGAGCTGTTTCCGTAATACATGTTTCATTTTTTCACATATATGTACATAATTCCTCAATTTCTTTATTGCTCTTTTGTATCATGAATAGCATTCATTGAAAGACATTTTTGACATTACGTTTTTCTATTTCATAATTTAAAAAATAATTTTAATTTATTAATAATAAAAGATGAATAAACACGAAATTTTCGAAATTTTTTAGAACAATTTTAACGAAAATTTTTTTCTGAATTTTTGTACTGAAAAAATGAAATAAATCGGTTCAATAATAACTGAGATATCGGACAAAACGCATTTTTTATTTTTTGAAGTCCTGATTTAAGCTATAGATTTTTTTTATACAGATCGGTCATAATTATTTTTATAAAATTTCGTTTTTTTGAATCAGCAAGATCGGTTAATAAATGACGGAGATATGCTTTAAAAACCGGTTTGTAGAACCGGTATTAGTATTAAGATTTTTTTTAAAGTAAAACAATCCGTATTTCACAGTATGTCAACAAATCCAAAAGAAAATCTTGAAGTATCAAAGATTCGGTACACCCGAATTTTTTTTCAATTTTATTTTATTTTAATTTTAAATTAATTTATAAAAATCTTCAAATAAAAAATAGTTTATTTTTTAACTTCAAAAATATTTGTTGACATACAAAAGTCATTTTATTTAGATTTGTTTGTGTGCCAAACGGTAGCAAAGTATGTAGAAAAATAAAATTTTGAAGTATATGAGGTGAATAAAATGTCACTAGCTCAGAGGGCTACATAAAATTTTGACAATAGAATAGAAAAATTTTAAAGTCGTACAATGAATAATAAATTAAAATAATTTGAAATTGTTTGAGATTTTTAATTTTTATTTTATAAAATTGTAGTTTTTTTCTTTAAACAAATAATTTTTTAAAAATATATTAATTTTATTTAAAGTTTTGTGAAATTTTGTTAACTATTTTGTCAAAATTTATCACGAGAAAAAGTTTTCATTTGGCACAGCAAAATAATACAATTTTTTCACCATAGGAAAATTTAAAATTTCCACAGAACTTTTCTACCGTTTGGCATAGGTTAAATTTCAATTAAAAAATTAATTGAATTTATATCATTCAATAAAATTTTTTCTACGTATAATTTGAAATACAACTTGTTTCCCACAAATACTTGTTTAAGATAAATAAAATTACACATTTTAAAATATTTCAAAATAACTTTTATTTATTCTTATTTAAATTATTGGATAAAAGATAATATTTATAGATGTTTTTAACATAATATACAGTCTTTTTAACATAATATACAGTTATCGAAAATAGCTAATAATAGAACTGAAATTATTTTAGGATTAAACACTAAATATTAGAAAATCGCTATTCCTCTAAAAGTATATATCTCTAAACATCAGTAATGAAACAAAACAATAAATTATTATAAAACATACAATTAATCTGAATATGTCATTTATAATATGAATGATGAATGTAAAAGAACAAAAATATTCCTGAGATATTCAGGTATGTCACAGAACTAAAATTCGTACGAAAGTGAAATTGAAAACGAACAAATTTTTCGTTTTCAATCCACATAAAAATAGTAAAGAGGAATTGACTTTAAAATCTTATTTCTGAAAATTGATTTTTTTATATATTTCGAATTTATGAAAACGTATTTGAGCTGAAGAAGCAAAATGAAAACGTTACGAATTCAATCATACGAAAATTTTCACTTCCGAAAAATTTCTATGATATACCTGATTACTTGAATTTTAATAAATAAATAAATAAATAAAATATGACGATCTAAATATCGTCACCGAAAATGCAAAACAACGTAACATCACTTTTCATAACTTTACAGGAGGCACAAAAAAACGTTCTAAAATCTAAACAAATTGTCTTACAAACAAGATTTTTGGGTTATTACATCCTTAAATATTGCCTAATATATTGATGATGAATACTTTTATTTCCATCAAATATTTTATTCTGAAGCCAACAAGAAGGTTACATTAATACAAATTTTAGAAAAATTGTAATTAAAAAGATTTCTGATAACTTTTACTCCAAAATATTAATAGCTATTATATTTTTAATAATTTGCAATCTAAATTCGTAAAAAAAGAAAAGAAAATTATTTTTTTTAATGTTACGTTATTTTGACTTAAGAAAATTATTGCCTTCGTTAATATTATCGTTATTTTTTGAGCTACAAGTCTGAAAATTTGTGATCGCACGTATTTTGGAAAAATAAACTATATTTCAGTAAAAACACAAAATTTGAAAATTTTGATGTTACGTTGTTTTGCATTTTCGGTGACGATATGTAGGTCTTTCGAATTCGTTATAACCGGTTAGACTGTATAAAACAGCTAAAGCAAAATTATATACATATATTGTTAGATCCATTCTTTTACTTTTCCAGATAACTTGATATTTACAGAGTTTATTAAAAATTTTATTTTCAAACTTATAAAGAAAAAGTAACAACCTCTACAAACAAAAACACCAACAAAAAAGTGTTTGGTAAATTTCATCCCGCTTTGCAAAGTTAATTTCCCAACTTTGGTATAGTTTCAACCGAATTTATGTTATTGTTTTTAAATATATTATTTTTTCAATCAAATTATAAATACCTACCCTATATACTTGGGTTCGATACTTCATGAAAATTTTAAATTAATTTTTGCAGAAAAATTTTAAATTTTCACCAAAAATCTTCAAAATTGTGCAAAATTTAGATCTGGTAACATTGTATACAGCTGTTGTATTTGGCATATGAAGTGCTGCCGGATTTTTTTTAACTTCAGTATTGTCAACTTTTATATTACTAAAAGCACCGAAATCGATATTTTTTCATAAAAATGCAGCCGTATGGTTAACTCTGCAAATTCTTTTTGTCAAATAATTTTTTTCCAATATGGCGGAAGTTTGGTGGTGTTGAACGCATTTAACAAGTTATTTTAACAAATTAACTTAATAAAATATATTGCAATTACTTAAATTTTTACAAATTATTAAAGTTAACAAAAGCTTTTATATTAACAAAAATAATATTAAAAATATTATTTTATACAATATAAATTAAACGAAATTAAAGCAAAAAAATACGGTTCTGCCGTCAGTGCAAAAGTAGAATATAAAAAAGAAGGGGAAAAATCATCGCCGTGGTCTAAAAATCAGACAGATATATAAAAATAAGAAATATCATTGTATTTAATTCGTAGGGAATTGTGGTCAAAAAATGTGTGAATTTATTACTACTTAAATAAAAGTAAATGAAATAAAATATATTCTTAATTTTTTGTCAAGTGAATGTAAAAAGGAAATTAAGGCGTGAATTGTTTGCAAAAGAAAGAAACCAAAAAATATGTTAAAGAATAGTGAGTGACAAGAGTGTGTGTGTAAATTAAAGATCCAACAACAACATCGACAACAAAAAGTGGAAAAAAGAAGCAGAAAAATAAAAATGTAATAATAACAGTGCAAAAGAGAAGTGATAAAACGGATGCCAAACTGCAAAACAATTTATTTGATTATAATAAAAAATATAATACAACCACAACTTACTACAAAAAATATGCAAAATGTAAGTAAAGCGAATTGAAGAATTAATTATGTAGTTTCCAAAAAAGTTTTCAAATATCCAAGTAATGGTTGAAACTGCAAAACAATTGAAGCAAATTTCTAAATTAAGGTGTAATATTTTTGTTTGTAAAACATAGAAGGTCAGTTGCAAAATATTGTGGCAATAAAATTGGTAGTATGTACTAATTATTTTTAATGTACATAAATGTATATTATTTAAATATAAACTAAAATTTACATACATTCATATGAATATACTTAAGGTTTTAATTTAAAAAAATTGTTAATTAGAGCATTTGAAAGTTTTAATATTTTGAAAATTATAGGGTTTTGGAAATCGCTTTTAAAATATAGATTTTTCTATTATAGTTGTTACCTTTAGGTAGAAATGATCTTTTAAAACTCAATTTTAAAAATTCTCGGAAGACGTGAATACGCCATTCACAAAGGAATACTACAATATTTCCCAGCTGATCCGTATTCTTAATGTATTTTGTGTTTATTTAATATTTTTGAATTTCTTTGTGTTATTTCCCCTTTAAAGGAAATGAAATTATGAAAAAAAAAAAAAAAAATCATAATACCATTTTAAAAATAATTTGATTTTATGTTACCAAAGAAGAAAGTGATATTATACAAAGAATTAGAGTGTAAAGGTGCTTTAAGATGAAAAGACATTCTTAATCTATAAAAAAGCAAATATTTATACTAAGCCTTAATTATAAATACATTTAAAAGGAATAAAAAAATAAAACTAAATTTAAACTATTTCAAAAGTTCACTCAAATTTTTATATCAAAGCGAAAACAAATTAAACATTGGCTCATATAAAAAGTATCATCTGTTCTATATAGTTTTAGTTTATCGTCGTCACTAAGATAGTGACAAACAAACATTTGTTTGCGCAAAATATTTCAGGATAAATTTAAAGGGAAGACAATTCTTTGATTCGTTCCTTGTGTAGGAAATTATATTTGTTTAGAAAAGAGTATTTTTTGCTATAAGAAAGTGTAGAAAAAGCTTTGTAAAAACATGCCGAAAGATTACAAATTGTACGAAATACGATTTTGTTCGGGAAATTTCCATGTCAAAGTTGTTCTTCATTCTGGTCGGTAAGTCATTGAAAAAGTGGTTACAATTTTGTAACTCCTGCAGCACAACAGGCACCTGTATTTTAGCATATTAACTATTAATCCGTAATTATCCTCTTGAAACGATGTTGACGTAATTTTTATATTTATGGATACTTGAAGATACCAGATTCAAAAGTATATTTTATTTTTTTATTTTTTTTATTTTTAAATCATATTCAAAAAGGTTGCTAATATCTGAATAGAGCCATAAAACCGATACTCGAATAAGTTTTGAAAACTCCTATGCAGGTTCTGTTAGACTTCTAATGCACTTTAATTTTGCTTAGGAATTATTGATATTTATCATCATTGTATTCCATGCTATGTCTACACAAAGATTTACCTAATGACCTACTACTTGAAATTTAAATATAGTACTAAATTTGTTTGCAGCTTCCCATAATTCTCTTCTATTTCTTACTTACTATGTATAATTTGTTCCTCATATCTATTCTTAATAGGATTGAGATCTGTTGAAAATTGAATTCGGTTCCCTAAAGCGAATATTATTGATAAAACACTTCCTTGTGATTCAAGAAGTATCTTGAATGTATCAAAGATATTTATAATTCTGTATATGACAACATGATATTATTAAATAATTAATAAACTAGGTGATATAATTTTTTATTCATATAATTTCTGATCCGTTCTAATGTTTTCATTGGACCTATAAAATTCTTTTAATATATTATTTATTATTTACTATATGGACTAATCTCCAAAGTAAATATACATGCCGGTATCTTTTAATTGTACCCTTGGAAACTGAGAGAATTAATTCATTTCTAATTTGTATAGCTGACTAAAGAGAATTTTTATGAGTTTTTTTATAAGATTTTAAAATGTTTTTCAAAGTCTAGCAATTTATGCATTTTTTATAAAAGTTTTTCTCAAATGGCAAAATATTACCAAAATGTTATGCTCAAAAATGTTTTGCAGTAAATGCGCCAACTGCCAGATAATAATCAGTAGAATTTTTTATTTATATTTATTAAATTAGTAAACGGTATTAATTTTATCTACGCACATTTTATATTAGAGTTTATTATGAATAATACTTTTTCATGTACAAATAATTCAGTTTAACTAATATGTAGTATGTATGACAAGTGTTTCCTATAAAGATTGAAATAAAACAATATACATGACTAAAAATTACTAATAATAATAAAAAAACCAACCACCACTTATTGTAACATATTTTTTTTCAGATCATGCCATATGCTGATCATAGATCTAAACAGGAACGTACTTAGACATACATATTTCAAAAGTCAATCACCCACCCTTTAGTTGATAATATATGAGTATGATCATAATAATTTTGTCATTGTCTAATAACACATAATTTAAAACAATTGTTTTTAGTTTTGTTTTTGTTTTTAAACTTCTATTTTATTATCTCTGTTGGTGGCTGTTTACTGTTAAGGGGTCTTTTCTGGACTTCAAGCAGGCAGTACATATGGTGATAAAGAATTTTTACTATTTTAAGGCCAAACACTCACTTAAATTAATAATTAAAATAATATACCAATTGTAATAATTAACATTTTTATTGTAATCTTATTATGTACATATATGTTAAATATTTAATTACATTTATATACATAAATAAATTGTATTTATTTTTTATTTCTTTACAGTTTCAATGCAAGTATGATGTTGTTGTTAATTGCGTCCCTGCCACACTCAGCAATTCTTAATATAATATAAAAATTTCTTGTTTATATAGAAAAAATTTATATATATTTTTATAAAATAATTTAAATTGTGTAACAACATCAATTTCAACAACACTCAACAACAACACCAACAAAAAGGGCAACAACAATGTTATAAACTGCAGCGTTACGAAAATTTGTCTATATTTTCTTTCTTTTTTTAATTTTATTTTTATTTTATTTTTTTGTATAAATTGTATTTTATTTTTATTTAAATTATGAATAAGTTGGAATATCCCCGACGCAATGGAGCACACAAAATTCGTATAACAAGTAAGTTTTATATTTATTTATCTATTTTTTGAATTGCTTTTTCATTTGAAAAGAGATGTTATTTTTATTTTTTGGGAAAATAGTTTCTTATATAGAATTAATAAAAAAGTGAATATAATCCCAACATTATCATTCTTATTAAATTATTATTATTTCTCTAAGAATAGAGGCGTATAATCCGTCTACTTAGCAACATTATAAAGAGTCCATCATAAAAAAATAAAGGGCAATATCGGTTTCAGTTTGGAAAATAAAAAAATACTACTCATAATATGTAATATTCCTAACAAAAAGCGCAATTATAAATTTTTTAAAGTTAATTTTAGGAAAATGTTTAACTTATTTCTTATATTGGTAAAAATAGATTTGGAAAATAGATTTTATTACATCAAAATTAGAACAATAATGCAATGACAGTTTGATTGAACTACCGCTTCAGCAAAAATCTATTTTCTCTGTTGAAGGACATAGAAAAATATTTCAAAACTAAATTATTATTTAGAATTTTAAACCGATTTGAAATATTGTCATAATTATTCTAGCAATTAAAATTTTAAAGAGCAAAATCGGTTGTTGATTGAAAAGTTACAATCCTTTTTTTAAGGACATCATAAATCATAAAAAGAATAGGAAATTATTCAAGCGAAAATAAAATATTTTCAGGGTGTAAACTGTAAGTATTAGTATGAGAGTTTGTTTATGAATAATAACTATTCATAGATAATAAATTCCGTTCTTAATATATACGTTTTATTTTCTTAGTAATTGTTTATGGTTTAATCTAAATATGTCAAGGCTCTTTGTTATTCATAACTATCATTTAAGTTTTTTTTATAACATCTCATTTTGATATTACCCTTTTTTAATAAATTATTTTAAATAACCCTCACTTAGCAATCATGATCAATTGAATCAATCAATCACTAAAGAATGTTCTTTATTATTATTATTTTAATTTATTTAATTTCCTTTCTTTTTATTGCAGTATTGTGTGCTAGAAATTTGGTTCGAAAGGATTTATTTCGTAAGTATTTAAATTTTTAAATAATAAAAATAATAAATTTATAATAAAAAACATTTAAAGAAGAAATGAGAACAGAAATCTGTTTGATTAATCAACATATTTTAGTTTAAACTACATAATAACTAATTTAAATAATGCAATTAAGTAACATATTTTTTCTCAAATGTTTACTTAATTTTTTAGTTCATATATGTACATACAGTACTGTGCAAAACAAAATCAACAAAATTAGTATATAATATAAATATTTTTACGAATTTTTATACATTATGGTTTTAAAATTAAAAAGTACACATTAGTTGTGTTAAATATATAATAAAGATTTTAGGATATTGATTATATACATTTATCGGTGAAATGTGGGCTATTAATAAAATATTATTTGGTATATAAAGCATGGTTAGGTTAGGTTAGAAAGGGTGGCGTATTCACGCCTACACCCAGAGGCCGATCGGCCCATTGTGATCCCTTTATGAAAGAGAGAGAGAGAAATAGATATATGAAGATAAGTTAAAAATATAAGAGAAAAGAAGAAGAGTGTGGAACCTAAACCCAAACAATCAGTTGTGATTGTTCCTAAGCCACTTTATTCCCATTACAAAAGCTATGAGGTTGACAACTCCTTTACTAGTTCATGTAGTGTGTGGCTTCCACAAACACGTTATTCAAATTTATAATGAAAATTCAATTCAGTTATATAAAATATTTGCTAGCAAGGCAGATGTGTCACGAAATGCAATTTCTCGGGGCTATGATCACTGAAAGGAACCATGGTAGTTTACGAAAAAATTAATTTTAAGGTTTTGTTGAAGATGGTAAAGGGGATACGGCAGAAAAATATCATGTACAAAACAAAATTTCCAAAAAAGTTTTCTTTAGGAAAGCCGCGTTATCGTTATTTTTTACTTAATTCTAAAAAAGTAACTGTTAAATTAAAAAAAAATCAAAAACAAGAGATATTATTTAGCTTAAAACTAAAATTGAAAAATACATTCAAAAATAACATGCAAATACACACATAATAACATTTTTATTTTCACAAAGATCTTATTTGGATTCACGGTTGAATTAGTATTTAATTAATACATCTGGATATTTTAACATAAACCTAAATTTACGATAATGTTAGCATTTTTATAAAATTTAATTTATTGATAATTAAATACTTAAATACACTACTGATAATTAAGCTATCAATTATTTTGTTGCTTTTGTTATGCACATTACTGTACATATTTTTTTCACTGTTGCAGCAACCCCAAATACCAC
>MINK01176707.1:5093-17432 GCA_001735545.1 Phormia regina | reverse complement strand
GTTTAACCTTTTCCGGTAGAATGTTTGTATGTTGGCTGGGTAAAATTATGAACCGATCATTACCAATTTCAATAGGCTTTGTCCCTGGACCGTAAGAAAGCTGTGTACCTAATTACTTTCATTCATTACTTCCTGCTAATATTGCGATCTGTAGTCAATTTGAATATAAGGTCTACATCGATGAACAGACGGACGAACATCGTCAAATCGAATGAGAAAGTGATTCTGAATTGTCAAACAATATAAAAAACTGAAAAATTAAATTAAAAATAATAAATTTTTGATTCTTCATGGACCGACTCTACATTAATTACAAACAACTATGAAATCCAATATATTTATTGTCATTGTTAAATAATTACTGGACCAACTAAAACATCTGTTTGCAGTTCCAGTTCACGAAAAAATCCGTTCAAACAAATCTGCTTATTAAAAGTAAAACTGGGTGTTATATTTATTAATGACTATTATGTTCCAGTTCTAAACATAAAAAAATAAATCATTTCCTGTTGGTTTTTAAGGAAATATCAGATCGAATTAAAGGTTTTAAAGAGTGCGATCGAAAAAACACACGTTTTGTCTGTTGACTTGTTGTGAGTTTAATCAAAACGAGTCACGAAAAAGGCATACGAGCTATAAAGTGTTAAGCATTTTCAAAAAATACAAATGTTCAAGACTGGACTGCTGCAAAAAATGTAAATGCCAAGAATAGTTCACGAAAATTCAGTAAAACAAATTCTTGTTTTAAAATGTACAACGAGACATATGCACTGACAGATTTTTTTCAGCTTCCTGCTCAAAATTTATATGATGATGCTGGAAGGTGTTAAGAAAAACTAAGGATAAAAAAGATGATTTGGCAAGATTTATGCAGTTGCAGCAAAAAAAGAAAGTTATTTGTTACAATGGGCTCTACAAATACCGAAAAATACAATAAAAAATGTTTGCAAAAAATAGTTTTACTGTCAGACAATGGGTCTACATATTGTTGGTACGATTTAACATCATGTTACTTGCTCAGAATGCTTTGGAGTGGTACTAAATTAATTACAAAGTTTTTGTACCAAGAAAGAGGCAATTCTCTAAATTATCCGAAGCTAGGTAGCAAGAAGATATTAGACTTTTTTGGAAAGGGAAAAAAGGCCTGAAGCATATATCAAAACTCAAATGAAAGGGTTAATAAAAGAAGGTGTACAAGTTTATTAGTAATGGGTAGAAGAATAAAAATTATATTTCTATATAATCTGTAGTGTATTATCAATTAAACGTTAAAACAACTACCTTTATGCTCGAATGAGTCCACTCATAAAAAGGGGCTTTAAAATATCCAAAATTTACGAGTGCATAAACTCCAATTGATTTTGGTATATTGGTATATTTTGTATTAAAATCATTGATTTTTTTTCATCGACTTATTTTATAAAAGTCGAAGCAAAAAATTTATTTATACAACTTAAGTTGTTGTCTTTACAAAAATTTTTAAATCTTTGAAATCAGACTGGGCTTGCCTCTAATACAGCAAAAGCTCTCTTAACGGACAGCTCCCATATGCGGACAGCTTCGGTAAGCGGGCTAATTTTTAGTTCCCATGGCTTGGGTGACATTTTTAGTATAAATTTATATCCGCTAGGCGGACGCTCTCTTGAGCACACGCGGTCTCCTGTTTTTAAAGAAAACATCTCTTGTGAATGGACAAAAATCATAAACGATATGAGAAGTGTACCGAATATTAAATAAGAAGATGCTTGTTTGCAATCTTTTTTCAGCTTTTTTATCTAAAAAAGTTTACTTTAGTTTTTTTTTTTTTTTTTTTTTTTTTTTTTTTGAAATGAGGACATAATGCCCTGAAGACAGTTCCACTGATGGGTCCATAATTTGTCTCAGCCAGTCAAAAGAAGTTTCACGTATGAAAAATGACTAAATTTAGAAAGTTTTATTTTAAGTAAAAATTCTATGAACTTTTGCATTTTAGTAGACGATATATATATCTAAATAAGAATATGTATATCTTAAAGTAAATTCAATACAATCAATCTAAAATGTTGAAATAAGAAGATATAATACCGAATTATCCGTCGTAAAAAAAAGTAAAACAAAATAATGTACCAAATCCAATAGATGAACATTTCCCGATAGGCCCAAGCCCTCAACATAATATTCTGCAATAGTATGTTTTTATTTTCAACTCAATGCAAGTATAGGTCCATAATTGGCTCCCTCCCGAATTTTGGTACACATAGGCAATGGTGTAGGGGATCATATGGTCGGTCTTGGCCGACTATACCTTCTTCTCTCGTTATTCTTAAAATTTCATGAAAAATCGATAATAAAAATGCTGTTGAATGAAATCTTACCCTCAGCCAGTCAAAAGAAGTTTCACGTATGAAAAATTACTAAATTTAGAAAGTTTTTATAGAAAAATGGAGTAAAAATTCTACGAACTTTTGCATATATATATCTAAATAAGAATATGTATATCTTAAAGTAAATTCATTACAATCAATCTAAAATGTTGAAATAAGAAGGTATAGTTCCGAATTAGCCCTCCAATAGACGGACATCTCCCGATAGCGAACAAAATCAGTGCGACGATAGCTGTCCGTCAATGGAAGCTTTCACAGGTACGTTGAAGAAAGCCTCTGTAGTAGAATAGAGTGTCATTTATTCTTTTTATATTTTTCTAAAAATTTTGGAAAATAAATCTTTTTCTATATTTAAAGTTAAAATTTTTACAAAATGATATTATCCTAATACTTAATATATCTTTATATCTACACATTCATATATTTGTATATTTTTGTTTAAATGTATGTGTAGATACACAGACATATATGCCATATTTTATATATGTATGTTTGTGTGTCCATTATACGATAATAGCCTTAAGTGGTTATTATTCTAATAACATTCCAATATGTTTAGTAGCAATCAATAATGTAATTTATTACAAATACATCTTTATAAACACAAAGGTATAAACTAGTATATATATACACATACTCACATACATAACGATATGCACACGTACACTTTTACAAAGGCACTTGTATTCAATAATAAAAATAAGAAAGAAACAAAAAAAAAACAAATTTGAACAAAAATATTATATTTCATTTAGGTGAAAAAATGTTCTTAAGAAATGAAGCTGTCAGAATTTTTTAAAAAAAAATTATTTGTTAAAGGCCCCCTTTAATATTTGTAAAATTAAATTATTTAATTGTATAAATGAAAAAAGTATTTAAAAAAAATAATTATCGAATTAAATTAAAAGTCATTACAAAAATTTTATACTTTATTTTATTTAATATTTATCTTAAGATAAATAATTTTCTTTTTTATAATTAAGGCCTACAAAAACCTTTAATACCCTCCTCTTGTCTTGTAATAGTATTAAAAGTATTATAACTATTATATTTACAAATATAAAATATATAACTACAAAATATCAATAAAATCATCTATAAAACGTATATTACTTAAACCTGTTATAAGTTGTTCATATTTATAAAAATTTATCTGATTTTTATATTTACTATATTATTCAATCGCACACATACAGACACGCATTAGCATCAGCAAAAAAAAAAAATATGCAAATACATATATAGACAGAAATAGATAAATAAATGTATATGTTTATGTGTATGTTTTCAAGATAAACTTAATAAATACCTATAAATTTATTCATAAACTCTACTCACGTTTTATTGAAATAAAATATTCATTTAATGACCAAAACGACTTGCATATTACAAACGTACATATAGAGTTACATACATACATACATGTATGATGCATAAGATGAGTAGATGAATAAATTAATAATAACATATAGTCAAACACTTGTTAAAAAATATATACAAATTATAGATACAAATAAAGAAAGTAAATACAAAGGTAAGTATGTACTTGAATTTGAAAGGAATGAAATCAGTGGAACATATAAACACTAATCCAAACGTTGCCTTTGTAAAGTAAAAATAACTCTAATTAAAAAAAAAAAAATCTGCCACACGGGGAATTTTCAGTCCATTTGGATACATAGGTTAGGTTAGGTTGAATGGGCTGCTGTCCGAGTGGTTTCGAGACAGCTCACTTGGGTCCAGATTGGTCCCATTGTGATACCCTATAGAGCATTGATTAGAAGTTTCTGTATGAGGCTGATAAGTGACTGATCAATGTTGTTGTCACATTGTTGAAAGCTCCCTCTATATAGAGGAAGGCAACTAATGTGAATTCCTTATGGTCTAGGTCGTTTTCTATATGCCCTACAAATGAGTGTAAAGCAGTCTCAACAGATTTACCTTTCATATAGAAGGGAGACCAAGCTTCTCCTAGCATCCGCCGCACATCAGCAAATTCAGTGTCACCTGTTCACAAACGGATATAGAGTAGAGATAGCAGATGTTGCCTCTTGGTAGTTCCCAGATGAGAACTGACCCAGTTGTGAAGTCGCATCGTAATGGGCATAATTTTGTCTCGGGAGATTGAACCGTAAATAGACATCAAGTATTTGGTAGATTCGACGCATCACATTTCTTGTGCAAATCGTCGATAGCCTTCCAGTAGTATCATATGACCTACAGGAGTGAGAGCGGGAACGCGACAGCAGTTGATTCTGCTTCCACATCAATTTGAATTCTCGAAGGAGATGCGATCCCATTTTAGCCAGTTCGTTCGCGGTGAATATTGGCCCCGTGGGATATTTAAGTGACCCCTGTACCCAGAACTAGCTCCAGGGTTCGAATATCTCGCCATACCGGATCGTTGTAGAGATGTCCGGGACATCATGTACCAGGTCAGCCTGGATTGCGAAAAAGACCCCACACCGCGAGAAGCGATTTAATGCGCAGCTTGACGTACGAAATTGATTAACGCTCAGCGCGATACTCCTGTAGTACATCAACGCCCCGTTTACTCGGGCTCCGTTTTATGGCCGAATCCGCTGCCGCTTGAGTAATGGTCAGTGATCCGCGGCAGTTTCGAAGTGAAAGTGAGCTTTTCCTATAGTTTGGGAATGAAGACAACACCCCCCGCCCAACGGCATTAACAGTATTTGGATCCATCAGTGTAAACCTCTAACAAGAACTGTCCCCAAGTACAGGATCAGCGAGAGTCGACGCCGAGAAGCTTCTGTTGAAGAAAGGGTAGTAGGATGTGCCTACACCTCAATATTGCTGGAGATGTCATCAGAGTGACCTCGCTAGAACGGTCGCATGACCATAGCTTTATAGTCAGCGCACGCGTATGTGCACTCGAGCCTGATTTGCTGACATTAATTGCAGATCTGTTTGGGGCCATGAGATCCACCGGCAGGGCGCAAGTATCATTAGAGCCCGAACAAAGACGCATTGGAAATGGGGTTGTGCGTAGTCCCGCCAGAGCAGTTGCAGAGCGTTGTGACATAGTATACACAGAATATTCTCGCCAGATAACCAGCCATCTGCGAACAGTTTAAACTTTAAACATAGCAAGCAGAAGAATCTAGCTCTCATCTGGAGATAGTGGATTTTACACGGCGAAGTATCTCCAAGAGGAGAAACAGAGGACCAGCTACCTTAGTGGAGTACCACCATGATTCGTGACGTACCGCATCTTTAATAGTAGTGGAGCTGCTCCAAAATACGTAAGATATTATGAACGACACCCTAATTGATTAGCCGCAGGTAACCTGGAGTGCCGCAGAAAGTTTTCTGTATGAGGGCTGATAAGATGATACATGATCAAAATTGTTCTTTTCCCCCAAAGTGTTTTTCCCCCCCCCCCTTTTCAAGAAAAAAAAGACTGTTGTTATTAAATAGCCTCCCGGAAGTCACATTGTTGAAAGCTCCTCTATGTTCGAGTGAAGGGCCAACTAATGTGATTCCCCTTATGCTCTAAGGATCATTTTCTGCTCTATGCCCTAAGCAAATGAGTGTAAAAGCAGTCATCAACAGATTTTACCTTTCATAATTAGGCGTGTTGGGACACGACTGAATAAGTAGGTTTGGGTCGATTGTGTTCGTAAGTGGATGCATGGGGTATTAATAAATTTTTGGCATCAATTCCACTTTAAAATAGACATCACTTTAATGAGCCTTTGCATTTTGGCAAAATTGAAAAGGTTCACATATATTAAAGCATATCCCAAAAACTACGAGTAGTACGTTTGTCCGGAATTTTGTTTAAAAAAATATCCAAAAAATTTTTAATATAAAATTTGAACCTCAATGGCTCTTACATTTGTTTTTCAATACGGTCCATAGTTATGGAGATAATTAAACCCCTCAAACTTCTAAAAATAAAATTTTATAACCAGAAAATTTAAAGGCAAAAATTTATTTTTTTTTTAAAATTGTCATAAAAAAACCTTAAATGTTAAAGAAAAAAAAAAAAATTAATATTTTTGTTTATATAGAACATAAAACATCTCAATTTGTATATTTCATTGCACATCAAAAGTTCAACACTGTTATGGAGGATAGTTAAGGCCATTTCCTCCAAAAAAAAAAAAAAAAATATTCAAAATTTTGGCAATTTTCATTTTTCAAAAATCATAAAAATTCGAAAATGTGAAAAAATCAAATTTGTATCTCTTAATCATAAAGCTAAATGTATAACCATTAAAAAAACATAAGCATTTCATTGACCCCAAGTCACAGTGGGGCAGAATCAAAATTTTTTTGGAAATAAATCTGTAACTTCTGATCGGCTTTTTGGATTTACATGAAATATTGTACAGGCATAGCAGAGGAGACTAAAGTCAAAACTTTCATATAAAATGAGTCAAATTTGGAAGGGTGTGTACCTGGATCATTTGAGTTATTGGGCTTGATTTTTATTTGCAAGTCTTTTGTGTGAAGATACCTTTCAGAGAAGTATAAAATTATAATATGTAGTTAAAGAAAAAAAGAATTTTCAATTTCACAATCGTTTATATTTAGACTCGGTAAAGATATCGACTTAAAATTTTTTTATTTAATAAATAATTTTGTTCTTTAACTAGTTAAGAAAAAATTAATAAAATCTGTGGGAAACACAAGTTATATATATGAAAAAAAAAAAAAACTTAACCAAAAACATGCAAAATTATTGCGCTTCAAAATTTGAACGCAAATAACTCGAAAACGATAAGAGGACATTCAAGCATGTTTTTATAAGTCTTAACAGGACCTTAATTTTTTAATACAATAGATAATTTTCTTCTTTAACTAGTTAAAAAATAATAATAAAATTGGTCGGAAATACTAGAACATGCCAAATTAGGATGCTTAAAAATTCGAACACTTGTTTTTATAAGTCTTATCAGGGCCTACAGCAATAAAAAAATATTTATTTGAAATCGGACGAGAAACATTGTACATTCCACTGCAACACCTATACCAAATTTCATACAAATCCAACCACCCGATCAAAAGTTACAGATTTATTTCTAAAAAAATTCAATTCTGCCACACTGTGCAATGCTGAATATATATGATTGGGTGCGTATTTCCTTGTAATTTCTTAAGATTCGTGTTGTGTATGTGAAAGGAGCGAATATACTTTATCCCCGGAGTGCTATGGGGTCCGACCAATGCTATAAACCAATGGTGAATGAAAAAAGCTTATATTTTTGAGTATTTCAAAAAATATTTAATATTTTAGTAAAAACAAATTAAAAATCATTTTTCTTTTAAATTTAAAACTTACGGCCTGTCTCACGATATCGATCGAAAAATTATATATATGGGAAACAATAAAAAAATTTTAAATATATTCGTTGTTTTCCATATAAATTTTGGAGATCGTGGGACAGTCTGTCAAAAATAATATTCCTTAACAAAACAAAATTTCAAAAAATGTAGGAACTTATATTCAAAATTGTATTTTGATTAAGAAGTTTACATAAACGTTAAGACGGACAGAAGGACGGAAATTGTAAAATTTACTTAGAAAGTAATGCTAAGCGAATTAGTATACACTTAAGAATTTAAAGACTTAAGTATCTAAGTCCAAAATTTTTATGTGTCCTAAGTTGTTGCAGAGTATAAAATATTAATCAATATAAATAATTTTGTAATTGAAAAGAGCAATTAATTAAATCCATCTGTGAATTACCTTATGATCCATTTATTCCCTAAAAACACTGGTTCAACTTAAAATTTTTCAAAAATTCATTACTTTGTGTTGTTTTAAACTCAAATCTCAGCAATTGATGTCAGTCCTCAATCACATGAGCTTATGTGTATATATATATGATTGATAAAATTAGTATTTGCAGAAAATTATATAACTAGTGGTTCGTTATAGGCTTCATATTTGCATGAATGTATTTGTGTGGAAGTGTGTGTGTATGTACATATGTGTTTGATAGATACACTCTACTTCTGTCAATAATAATATAGTTTGTACAAGTATCCTTTTGCTTACCAACTTTATACAATTCAAAACACTCAACCCTAAATACACTTAAATAGTTACTCACGTGTGAACACATGTTTACATTTGCATTTAAGAACTTACGCCATACACACACACACACTCACATTCAAACTCTTACATATAAACTCACACATACAAACAATAAAGTAATTTACATACAAACATAAAACGTTCTCAAACACTTAAAGCTTTTAGGTGAGTAGTACACATACATACATATGTATATATGGAATTCATTTCTATATGTTCTTTAAGAACACACGTGAAAAGTTTATTTGTTGCGTGTTGTATGCCATTTAACATCTGTAAAAGTTTCTTTCTTTTTTCTTATTCTTATTCTATTTTAATATACATACATAGATATGTATATGTAGAAATAATATGGAAACAAGTATTTTATTTTACATGATAAAAGATGAAAGAAAAGAAAAGTGTTTTTCTTCTTATATAAAAAAAACACACACACATACCCACACATATGTTTATATTCATGATGTTGGTGTCTGTTAAATTTGTTAGCAAATTTTCCTTTGCCAACTCAACAACATTTTTGACCATTGGGTTTCTTTTTTATTTTATTTTTATTTTTAAGGTTTACTTGGTGGTATTGGAATAAGGGATGATGATCAATTTAAATAAAAAACTTATGCCTTTTTAAAGGTTAATCTGAAAATGTTGTACGTGTCAAATAGTGATGTTACCTTTTAGTAGGGTTTTAAGAAAAATTTCTTACGAAATTTATTTTTATATAGAAATGTCCTTGAACTGTAATAAACTATATAAGTAGGAGATTATAGAAGTTTAAAGTGTTTTATATATGTGTATGTGTGTGGAACCATATAAATCAATAATTACACTCTGCTACAAAATCTCAGCCGTATTTTCATTAAAATAAAAAAACACAAGGATGAATAATAGATCATTTTAAGGACATCACTTAATAATTAAAAGCAAATCCATAAGATTGAAATTTTGAGATCTTGCAAAGAAATTCCCAAAGTTTTAAAACAATTTTAGATTTTCTTTTTAATTTAGAAAATAGAAGAAATATAAAAAATTGGAAATGTTATTCAAAGTTCACACACAGCAATGCTGAGACCATTTGTGTTGAAGACCTTAGTCGGGGTTCACACACAGCAATTTTTCTTGCCGCAATAGAATGTAAAAGTTTAGTATTCTCTTCTCCTCTCTCTTTCTCCTATGAACTCAGAATTTCGGCAAGAAGAATTGCTGTGTGTGAACCCGGTCTTAATAAAGAAGTGAAGTGAAATTTTTTATTATTATTACTTATATAAAAAGCTTTAATTGCAACTTAAGACCCCATAATGTTTACATTGTCTGGGTTCTGATTATATTCTGATTCGATTTAGCCATGACCGTCCTTCTATATGTCGATTGAAAGCAGGATAAGGCTCGAACGGAACAACATATGAGCACGAATTTTATTTTATATGAGGTGTTTATTCGGTGTTGAATATAAACACAGGGTTCGTTGCAACCTTATTTCATACTTTTCTGATGATATCTCTTAAATAAAAGCATGTAGGATAAGCGAATTTTGGGAAAATAAATCGGGGATATAACACTGAAAACAAAAATTGGCAAAGGTCCGTTCACCTCCTATATAACGTGAAACATTAACCAGTTTACACCCTACTACAAAAAAGTGGCGTGACCTCCCACATAACGTTAAATATGAAAAAGCTGAGGATGGGTAAATAGATTCGGTCGAGCCAAATATAATATTTTTTTCTTTTTTTTTTTTTTTTTTTTGTGAAGTTTACAATCATCTTGGGGCTACGAAGGCTTTGTAGGATAGAGCACTTCCTCTACAATAGTCAATATCACAACTTTCCCATCGAAAATAAAACCACAGTGGGAACAAACGCTAAATTTTTTGGTAACAAATCTGTATCTTCTAAACCGCTGCCCGGATCAAACTGAAATAAAGGGAAGAAATGTAGAGGAGTCGATATAAATTTGAGAACAAAAAAAGTTGTCTTGTTCCACTCACCTACATAACGTGAAACATCATGGAAATTTTTTGCTAATAAATCACGGACCAATTTAAACTCAGAAACCTTAAATATGAAAAAGTTTATAGATTCTGTTCGAACCAAATATAATATTCTCGCTAGTTTTGTTTTTTTCTTAAGTTTTTAACGAATCTTGAGGCTATGAAGGCTTTATAGTGTAGAGCATTTCCTCAAGAATAATCAATCCCATAACTTTCCCATAGAAAATAATACCCCAACCACCTAGGTGGTGCACATTGGGTTAAAACTCAAATTTTTTGGTAATAAATCTGTATCTCCTAAACCGCAGCCCGGATCGAACTGGAATGTATTGAAAAGTTATAGAGGAGGACCTAAGCTTTTAGAAACATCATCTCGTAGTCACACTGTGATAACACAAGATAAGCTACAGGGTATCAAAGTTGTATACATAGTTTTTGTAAAAGATTTAAAATTTGCAACTTCTACAAATGAATTTTGATTTAAAAGAGTTTTTTATTTTTGTAAAGCGTTAAAAATAAGATAAAAAGTAAGCTCATTTATTTGAGTTAACCCTTTTTTGGGTTTAAGTAGTGGATTGATTCATTTTCTTTCTTCACGTAGGGTTGCTTTCTTCATAAAAAAATTAAGTATTTTTTATGAAAAAAGGAATTTTTTAAAAAGACTTTTTTCTAATAACACAGAAAATCATGTTAAGATAATATTTTTACTATTATTTGTTGTTTAATATATAAAGTATATATCAGTCTTTTACTTCTGAAAAAATTATTGAAAAATCTTTATAAACCGATTTTTGACAATTTTTTAAAAGTAAACAATAGTTATTTAAATATAAGCGATTATTACGAATATTATCCAATTCAACAACCCAAATGCGCCAATACAGTTGTGTGCTAAGTAATAGGCACATATGGAAATACTGTAAAACAGTAGGGTGGTTCACAATAGACTGGTTATCATGTTATGTGATTATATAGATTATATAGCCCCAGTGAATTTGATGAAAGTTGTCTCTATGGATAAGGGTACGATGTGGTCAAAGTTGCTTATTTGTTATAATGAATTAGAGACCATGATGTAATGATTTTAATACAATTTATATATAAATATTATATATATGCCTTCGTTTTTGGTAGGACGGGAAGTCGTTTAGTGCCAAATCGTTCCAAATCTATTCTTTGAAAAAATACTGGCAATAAATTTAACACACCATGCATGACATTCTTTTTTTTAATCGATAAATATTAAACTTTTTTTCCAAAATTCACAATTTTCGACCAATGCTGCATATAGGGTGCCAACTTAAATCAATTGAAAATTTATTTATTAAATATTTATAAAGCCTTATCTTTTGAAATATATAAGAAAAAACAAATTTTATTAACGAAAATTTGAAACAACTTACAGAATTGTCATATATTTTTAAAGAAAACGTGAGAAGTTATAGTCGTTCAAGACCGACCATATGATGCCCTACATCAATGCTTATCTGTACCAAAAATTCGGGAAGGAGCCAATTATGGACCTAAGTGGAAAATAAAAACATGCTATTACAGAAAATTAAGTCGATACTAAGATTCACATGTATTTATGCACTTTATGGTGATTACCGAAATTGGGTCTTATATGGGAGCCATGGTCAATTATGAACCAATCTTCATGAAATTTTGTATTGTCACTTAAACTTAAATAAATGTTATATTAAATTAATATTAAATTAATATTAACATTTTTATGGGATTTATGCACTTTAAAGTGATTTTCGAAAGAGGGGTTCATATGGAAGCTATGGTAAATTATGGACTGATATTCATGAAATTTTGCAGGGTCACTTATACTTGTAAAAATGTTATTCGTGTCGAACATTAAATTAATATTAACATTTTTATGGGATTTATGCACGTTAAAGTGATTTTCGAAA